>VUJU01005684.1:0-12850 GCA_009835225.1 Aphis craccivora
TATATATATATATATGTATATTTTTTTTTCTAATGTAATTTTTTATCATAGGTTACTCAATATAGTCATTAGTTCATTGCATTTAAATGCATAGTAAAAATGCACCACTATCGTGCGTCAAGATAGTCAAGTAAGTATAATAAAGTACTTTAGTATAGATTAAGTAAGTACAGTTAGTAGAACTCCGATTATCCGAACTAATTAATGTCAAGAGTGGTCCGGATAAGCAGATTTCCGGATGATTGACATATGATATTATATATCAAAACCCAAAGGTTATATAATCGTATGAATATATTGTATGTATGTGTTTACTGTTTATTATTAATATGACGTATATATAATATAATTTAAAATTCGTAACCATAAACAGTTTTATTAAGATATTTAACTGAAACAAATTAAGCTTTAATTATAATATATGAAATATATTTTAAAACTTAAAAAAGCCGACTTTTTCTTTTTTTTCTCATCCGGTTAATTGGACGTCCGGTTGATTAACGTTCGGATAATCGGAGTTCTACTGTACTTAATTCCTGCAAGTCTATTTACTATATGTATTAGTATTTTATATATAGTTTTAAATAGGCTTCTCCAACGATATATTTTTGAATATCGATATCGTTTTGAATTGTGCGATATCGAAAAAAAATTTTAGGTATCGAAAAATCGATATATCGAAATATCGACACCGGAACGACCGAAACTATCAAGCGATAAACACTGACTAACTGACTGAGATACAGAGGTATGATACTATTAGACTAATGACTAATGAGTCACTGGGAAAAATAATTATTTTTCTGTTATCCTGTGCTATTTTTAACCCGGAATACCCGATATATTTCGATTATCGATATATACGATTATCGATATATCGACCGATATATTACGATTATCGATACCTAAATTTCCGAAAAAAAGTTCGCGATATCGATATCGTTGGAGAAGCCTAGTTTTAAATATAAATATAAATATGAATGTATATAAATTAAATACTTACTTTAAACTTTTAAGGAATTATTTTTATAATTAAATACCTTTATCGTGTTCCTTGATTGGTCATCGTAGCAATCCAGACGACAAGGGAATTAAAATAATAAATATGAAATATTTTAGTATGTTATGATATTATAAATAAAAATAATAGTAATAAATTATAATATGTAAATTAACGCAGATGACAATAAGCAAATATAATACAGACATTTTAGCATAAATATATAAATGAAATTACAATTTTTATATTTACTGATATAGAATTATACAAATAACAATTAAAATAAAATATATCCAGGTTTTAAAAACAGATAACCAGCTGACACTCGTATTACAATCTTCACATTTCCGCTTTAATTTTTTATCAAGAGGAATTTACGTTCAGTATCAATACATTTATGAATTTTTAAATATTTTTAGAATTTTACAAATTTAAAAAAAAATAATCATAATAAATTATTATAAGACTATTAAAGAAATACATAATTATAATCTTTCAAATAGCTAAGTATAATCGTGTATTTTATTTCCAACTCGCATAGTGACATAACTACCATAGTAGTAGATACAGGGAAAATTTAATGTTTGAAATTAAAAAATGTATCTATTGCTACATAGGAAGAGGTTTCTAAAAATTTTATTTATTAAAACCATTCCTTTGTAATATGCACAGTGACGTCATATCTGTAGTTTTACATATATCATTAGAGCACTAATAGCACTTTGTATAATCATCAAATGTAATATTATAATATTATAATTCATGACATAGATTATTCTTAATATTATATATACGTCATGTACAGAGTATATTCACGTTATCATAGTATTACATAGGTATTATAATATGTAAAAATGTACCTATTTAATATAATATTATATAGTATCTATGTTATTTAATAAACTATAATAAAACAGGCACTTGATAAAAATTAATGTTAATTATTTAACACTTATTTTTATTGTAAATAGTTGTAGAACAACATTGAATAATACTTCTAATAATTAAAATGATCGATTCAGATGGTAAGTAGGTATCTAATTAATATTATATCATTTGTAAATTAAATTGCAATGTGCTCCGTATAATTTTTCCAGAATATTTTGGAAATAATTTTACAAATGAATTATATCAAATTATTTACACACAAATATTCAAAAACCATCTGCAGGGACAAACAAATCGAACTGATAACATAATTATGGAACAATTATCATCACCTCAAAAAGAACAGTTTATATCACTGTTCATTGAATTGAAAACCAAAAATGTATTTAAATTTTAAATAATTTTGTATATAGTATTATAAAACAATATTATTGCTCTCATTATTATTTTTTAGGACCCCTTAGACACGAATTATGTACTTCGACTTTGTCACAAATTATTAGAACAGAACAAATCAAATGAGTCATTATCAAATACTGATCAAGTAAATTGACTCGTTAAATACCTACTCACAATTAGTAATTACCAATTAAATTAATTAACTATGTTTAACAGATTATAAATAGCCAAAATAAACTTGGTCATCAACATGTTGGAAAAACACAACTTAAGGTTGATAAACGCGATCGAAATGAAACTTACGGTTTGATTGGCGAAAAAAATTATGATCGTTTTTCTTTACCAGCAAATAGGATGAACTTATCGACAGGTAAACCGTTAAAATTGTACAAAGATGCACATAAAAGGATTATGTATGATACAAAATGTAGTAGTGTACTATTAAATATTTCAGCTGATGAACTTGAAATAAAATAAAGATTATAGGAGGTGAACGAGAGTACCTACTTAAATAATAATAATATTTATTTTTAGTAAATCAACAAACAGAACACAAACATAATACAATATAAAATAATAAAAAGATGCAATTCCTCTATAATCATAGCTATTGTGTTGGATAATTTTAATTGAGTTGTGATAAATAATCTAATAAGATTTACATTTAATTATAAACATAGGTAAATATAAGTGAAATCGACATTTTTTTTAAATACAACTTAAATGCATTTACATAATATAATTTATTAATATTAATCTCAAGTGTTCTACTTAGCTTAATTGCTACAAATATAACATATAAAGCTTATTATACCAATTTTTTTAATGAAGATAGGAATACTAATATTTATATTTTGTTTGAAGCGTGTGCTGTAGTTGTGACTGATGTGAGTGACATGATTAATATTATTTATAAATTTTTAAAAGGATAATAGTCGTATATACATGTTTTGATAACTATATGCTTGTCCCAAAAAAACAATACCATAATTAATAACTGATTGAGCTAAAGATAAATATATTATTCGAGTTTCATACTAATTATTACCTAATTATAATTATAATTATACATTACAAATATCAAAAATTTAAAAAAAAAAAAGGTTCGATATTTGTTAAACTATCAATATAAATATTCCATTTTAATTTACTGTCTAAGATGAGGCCTAGAATATAATTTTAATTTTCTAAGATGACACAATTATTTTGAGAATTACATAAATGCACTCGTATTTTTGAATTCAGATAATTGATAATATTAAAATAAGTTTTTTTATTTATTTAATTCTATTTGTTTCTAATAAGTTATTATAGAACGAAACTTTAACTCTTTTTACAACATTACTTACATTTGATTATAAAACATATATTACAGACTTGTCATGAATTAAAATAGCAATATCAGCAGCATGAAAAATTATTGAAACATTAATATAATATGTAGCTTTAACAGACCATTTATAAATACATAATACACAGAAGTAATCCAAGAGCTGCACTACATTAAGGAACACTGTGTGTAATATCTAATGAAAAGCTTAAGGAATTTTTTTACTTTTACTACCTGAGTTGTATCAATTAAATAAGATTTTAATAACTTAAATATTTTCCCTTTTAACCCAATATTATGAAAATTTGTAATAATAATTTATGGTTTACGCAGCTGCGAAATGTTTTTTTTTATAATATCTAAAAATAATCCAAAGACTTTTGAACCACGGTCTATGTAATGGATGAATTGGTTAACCAAAAATAATTCATCTTAAGTGAATTTTCCATTTAAAAATCCAAATTGAGTTTTAGAAAAAAAAAATACTTATTATTTCAAAATTGCATTATTCAATTTCCTTACCATATTTTTAATATTTTAGAAATAGACAAAAATAGTGCTATTTGGCAATAGTCACTATCTACTATTTTCAAATTAGGAGGACAACCTAAAGCAATTTTCAAGTTGAATAGTTTAAGTTAACACATTTCAAAACATTTCAAACCTTCAAAGCCCTTTTAGTACCTACCGTTTTTCTTACAGATTAAGATAGAATATTTTTTTCAGTTAATTTTTTGCTTAAGAACATTTTTCTTAATAATTACGAAATAAATAAGTTAAAATAAGTTGAAATTTATAAATAATCCAACTATATATTTTATATTTATTATGCTTATTGTGAATTGCAGGATAAGATACAAAATAATTTATAACAATGAACATTTTAAAAACCATACATTACAAATGTATTTAATAATATTTTATTATTTAAATGAACATTGATGTTGATGTGTAAACATCTATACACGCCACACCCCCCCAAAAAAAGTGTGTGTAAAAAAATGGGTCTATATAGAGTGAATCGGTATTAATTCGATGTCACGAAAAATTGTAACGGAAGTTTAAAGATTGCCATGGTTGCCCACCAATAATTTATTACAATGTAATATCTTTTTTATAAAATATTATATTTTATTATTATATTATATATTTATATCTCCAAAGAGTGCTACACAGCGGCAAAAAAAACGGCGAGGCCCATATTAGATGTTAACACATCAATATTGAGCATCAGATACAAACTTTGACACACACACATTTTTTTTTATGTAGGTACCTACAAATAAAATTTAACTATGCCGGGGATCCAGGGATATATCAATTATCAATTATAAAATAAACATAATTACAATGTGGTTGAAAACAAGTTTTTGTAATTTCAACTTAAACCAACTACATTTATTTTGAAATAAAAAAATAATAATAATAAGTTCATCAGAATTTATAATAAAAAAAATGGCCTATCCTTTAAAAAAAAGTATTTACTTCAGTTATTTATTGCATATTTGTAGGTACCGAAGAATTTTGAATTTGTTTTTAGGAACTTCGTATCAATCCAAAGTGAACTAGCTGAAATATTTAGTAATACCTTATTAGGTATCGTAATATACTGTATATTTAAATTCTTTAGGTGATAATTATTTAAGCACAAGAAAAAAATATGGACGAGAACTGCTTCTAAATCTGACTCAATACGACCAAGACATTAAATGGGTGGAATCAGACAAAGAAACGGCGCTAATAACAATTCCAAATTTAGAATTTGTGATAAAACATGTCAATGAACTTGGACGTCTACATAAAATTATCAAAGACTACATAAACACCGACAACGAACACACCGGTAGTGTAGCCAAAGCTTTAAGATTTAGCTTACAAGAGACAGTGAATTTATATTACGTATACGTAAATAATTGGGTAAGTAATATTTATGTTCCTTGTGAATGTTCAACTGGAGATGTTTTATAAAGTTTATTTTGTAGTTACGTGCCAACCTTGAGGTATTGGAACATTCTAAAAATAACTTACGCGCCTTCATCCCTTTAGATCATAATGTTCTGATAATGTTCAAGTGTCTAGCGAAAGTTGTACAGAATGCTAAAGGCAAGAGTGGTTGCAATTTAATATCGTCGGTGGTTCACTCCAGTATTCATGAAATTGAAAATAAAATGTTTAATGAGGTAATGTTTTCTAGGAATTGTATTCATTTAATGATACATTTTTGTTTTTAGATCACCAAACCCATACAGGAAAAGATTCTCCGTTGGATGATAGACGGCGAAATAGAAGATAAACATGGTGAATTTTTTATAGTGGAAAATTTGTCTGAAAATTATTGGAATAACAGTCACACATTAAGGTTGATGAAAAATGTCATGAAAATTATTCAAAAATCTATTTTTATAACTTAAATTAATTTTTATATAGTTCAACTAACACGTTAGATTTTCTAAGCGAATATCAGTTAAACGAAATATATCAAACAGGAAAAAACATGAAATTACTGTTAAAAATGTTTAGTCCAAAGATAAAAACAAAAATTGAAAAACTTAGAGAAAATATCAAAATCCTAGCTTCCAATGAAGGTAATTTGCGGTTTGGTTTAAATAGATAAAACGCTAAATTAAATAATATACTTTATTATTTTCAGACGGACTCAATATTATGTTGTCTGACAAATGTAGTAAGACATCAAAAATAATATCTGATTCGTGTGACCAATCATCTGCTTTATTAATGGAAGTGTTAATCGATGACTATGATTTGTATCAACACTTCGAAGGATTTCGAAATTACATGTTACTTGGTCGAGGAGATTTTTACACTTATGTAATACACGAGTTGGAGTAAGATTTTAGTCTAAAGCGATTGAAAACTCAGTAATATTAAATTAATTTTTTATTTTAGACCATATTTTGGAAATAATGAACTTTACAATTATCAATTGAAAGATATTATTAAAAATGCCTATGTCTTAACGTCTGCTGGAAATGATAGTAAAAAACTGTTTAATAACCTGAAATATAGAATCGATATAACCGAAAAGGTAAACTGGGATAGTATCAAATTTGAGTACAAGACTGATGAACCTTTAAATCAAGTAAATCTCATCTTCGCAATAGTAATCATAGAAAGGACACAGTCTAAAAACTAATTAGTGTGTAACCATTGTAGATATTCGGTCCTTGCCTTAGGTATTATGCGAATGTTTTTCAATTCCTATGGCGACTTAAAAATGTAGATTGGATAACACATAAAATATGGCATGAACTTTCCAATTTCGTAAAAATATCATTCAACATGGTTGGTGAGTAAACTTTAAATTTTTAAGTATAGATAATACACATATATATTAAATGATTCTCTAGATTTTTGTAATTTGTATACTATAAGACTTTAACAATTTTAAATTATTAACAAACAAATAATTTTTTAACTGCAAATTATATTTTATAACTTATTATGCGCCAGTGGTTAAGTAGGGATATATTTGGTTATTTTTAAATGAATATTTTACATTTTACGGAGTTCACGCTTTTACGTAAAAACTTTCGTACTCGTTCAGTTTTAACTTTAAATACCCATGTCCTACATGTATTTTCACAAATAGAACTGAAATCGGTCTTGAGAAACATAAACGCATTTCTGTCAAATATGTTGAGCTGCGTAAACGAAATTCAAAACTTCATGTTCGAAATGATCAACGACGAATGGGAACAGTTCAAAAGTGAAACCCATAGAGCTACGTGTGTCAAAACGATTACGGATGCTCATATGTCATTCTTAGAATCAATTACGAAATGTATGGAGGACGGATCCGTGGTAAGTAAAATATCATAAAAGTCAATATATATATAATATATATTGAATATCTTTGATTATAACAAGAACCCATTTTCCTTAAATCAATACTAAATAGATTCATTTTTGTGTTATAAGTTTTGGCTTTATTATTACTAGGTATAAAGACTTCATGCTCTAAAAAACCTTATAATATGTTCTTAAAAATTATCATATATTATACTCTACAAATATGAAAAAATACTAAAATATTTTATTTTTCATTAAAAAAAAAAAAAAAAATTATTAAATAATTTAATTCACAGAAAAAAGCTATATACTTACTTATATATTTTAGAAAATATTAACTATATTAGGTAACACAATATGAAAGAACATATGACATCATACGATATGTACTATGAACAGATACTTATTAATTGACATTAATTGACCGTAGTCGGCGCAGTTACTTGTTCCTTATCAACCGAATTTATGTTTTTCAAAACACAAATAATTGGGTAAGCACATAGTAGATGGATCATTTAATCATTTAAATTTCTAGAAAACTCATATTAAATATATTATTATTTTAATTTTTAATAAATTTTATGAAATATGTACCTACTTATAAGAAAAAAAAGTGGGTAAGTGGGTACCGCTCTGCTGTACATTAGGTTCCATATGGATCATTATTATATATTATGGAGTATTAAATTTGAATCCAATGATAGGAATCATTGTATACGAAAAACGATTCTGAACGGAGATGATTTGTCAGCCTAGGATATAATTTCCAGTGGTTAGTGAAAAAGGTGGTTTATGTTTTAATAGCCTGAATACACCAAAATTTAAGTTCTTTTAGAATTGATGTAAGCTAAACTTATGAAAAATCTTGTATTAAATTTTCAACTCTTAGCTACTTATACAAAAATTTTTATGAATTATACCTACAAATAATTTTCAAATATTCACGATTTTGACGAATTTTTGTCAATATTTGAATTTCAAATGTTAATAAAAAAAAATTGTGCCTATGTATTCTTATAATTTTTTAATCACTATAAGAACAACTTATGAGAAACTTTGTATTAAATTTTCAAGTTATTTTATTAGGCTAAAAAAATTTTATAGACACTTTAAAAAAAATTTTCAGAACAATTTTCAATTTCAGTTGTCTATAAATAGCTCAAAATAAGTCAAAATATTTTGAAATTTAAATCACGTAAAGAAAACGCGAATCTTATTAACTGGTAAAATTTTCAAGTATCTAAGACTTATACTTTTTGAATAATAACAAATATTTAAAATCGTTTGGGGATAAATCGTTATATCGTTACACTATTTCCTAAAAATTTAAAATTCAAACGCACTTAAAATTTTTTCTATAATGATGCTAAGAGTTTTCTCTATAGCTACTCGAAGAAAAACTTATGGAAAACTTAGTGTTGTATTTTTATTTTTTAGTTATAAACACAAAAAATTTTATGATTTTTCAACTTCAAAATTACTTGCAATTTTTAGCGTTTTCTGTAAACGCTTATAAGAAAAAATTGTGACTAACGGTTTTTAATTTTTTTTAGCTACAATAAGAACAACTCATAAGGAACCTTATATTAAATTTTCAAAACTTTTTGATCATCCAAAATTTTTTTATCGACACTTATATAAATAACTCAAAAAAAGTCAAAACATTTTGAAAATATAACTGTATATAGATAACATCGACATAAACATTTGATGAAAATTTCAAGTATTTATAGTAATTAGTTTTTGAATTACAACCATATAAAAAAAAATCTATTTGGTCGAAAACTGGTTTTGCGTAAAAATTCCCGTTTTTCCATAATTTTTTTTTTAGTTTTTCCCGGTGCTTTTGAAAGCTATTGGGAAATTCAACAATGATGACCTCCTCAATGCACCAACTAGATTCATTTTTCTATCGGAAACCGCCCCCAAAGTTGGAAATTGAAGCATTATTTCGACACGTTCACATGTACACAGACACAAAAAAAAAAACACACAACATTGTAAAATCAATACATTCATCGCTCTGCTCAGAATCTAAAAGAGCTAAATATGGAAAATAAAAACGATTGCTTTAAACTTCTAGTATTAAAATTTAAAAAATTTAAATTAAGTACCTATCAAATTTCTTTATAACTATATTATACTGATTACTAAGCTATATTATAAATAATCATTGAAAAATATATGCAGGTACTCGGGGTACTCCTATAAGTTTCTAGCCCTAATTACATATTACCTATTCAGGCTATAGGCTAAAAATGTTAAATTCATACTCAACTACTGATTTAATACTTATTATACAAGTCTTTATAGACAATTTATATAAATTATATACATATATGTAAGGTACATTAATTATAGATATACTTATTAATATATACCTAATAAGTATTATATTCATGATTTCTTTTGTCTTTGTTCTAATTTTTAAAATGATATTTAAACACTAACCTGTATTTAAAAACAACAATATAATATTGGTTATTGGCTTATTGTTTGTTATACAGTTACAAGGTGATTCTTTTATAATGAACCTGTTGCACAATATTCAAATCATATTGACCCTGAAAGTACCTAGGTACTCTACTTTTCATTATTGGTTTGTAGTGCTTTGGAATTTGGGTTTGGTGATTCTAATTAGGAACTCTCTCCAAATTTAACATTTTGAGTGACGCGTTTTTAAATTTTCTGGATCTTTCCTAGGTAGCCCTCGCCTCTCGTGTTAAATAAGACTTTAATTCAGTAACTATATAATGACTCACTTGAAGTTTGTTAAATTTCAAGTTCATCGATAATTTTTTATTCGGAAAACCCAATTCTCCTACTCCCCTGCGTCCTAACCTATCTAAATTTTCAAATTTTTTTCACTTAGAAATGGTATCTCCTTTTTCATTCCATTAACTATCACAACCTATTGAATGAAATTATTATATCATATATTTCCATTGTCAATGTATCACATATTTGTATACAGTGACGTATTTTAGGATTTCTTTGAGGGGAGGGGAGATATGACTAAAATTTCCTTTATCAAATGCCCAAGAATTTATTACCTATGGATAAAGAGATAAATACAATTATATAATCATATGAATATAAGTTTAAAAAACATAAAAAGGGGAGATATATCTCCCTAATCTCCCCGTAAATAAGGCCATTGTCTATATACTATACTTATACATACATTTTTTAATATTGTACAATATTATATTATATCTAAATGTATTTGTATCAAAAGAGCTAATGAGTCTGCTTATTCATTAAAAAATAAAGATTCTATAAAATATATTAGAAATTTCCATTTTTAGGAATATAGAATAGGGTACTTAGGTATGTTTTATTTTTCGAATCAGTTTAAATAATTTTTTAGGTTTTCTATTATAAACAAAAAGTTTAAAAAAATATTTTATCAAATCTTTGATAATGTAAATTTATCCATTAAAACTTATAACGTTAAAATTTGATTAATGCTTTTGTTAGTATAAATTGAATTAATAAGTTTACAATGTAAACACTTTGACAACTTTTAAACTTGATCAATCATTATTCCAACAAACTTCAGATAAAAAGTTAAAATAACAATATAATAAATTAAAATATGTACATATGTGAATATATATAATATTATATTATTATACATATATATGTACACAATATAGTAGTAAACTGTATTTTTAAAGATGTTTAATACTTTGATGATAATGTTCGATTTATATTTTAATCGGAAATACTTATGAAGTTAAAACCTGTAGAATACACTAACCTACTTGGGTTCAAAACAAAATATTAATCTATACTGATTATGACTACTTAACTTAGTCCTTGGAGGCTTGGAAAGTTGGAAGTATCTTCGGACTATTGTGTATAAGCAACAGCCTATGAACTTTGTTAAAATATTAATGTAAATATTAGTGTATAATATTATCGTTTTCACTGTTTTCAGTCTTTGGTCGCGTATGTTGAATCGTTGAAAGTACACGTCAAAAGGTTTTCTAATGTTTTCTATTGTTTCGTTGATATGACGGAATTGTTGTCCCAAAACCCAAAGACAAGAACGTATGGCGCACTTCACGAAGAAATGATAAACGACTTTATGTACAATTTCAGAGATATAAAAAATCAATATGAGGTGACAAAATAAAACACACGTAAAATTTTATAGAATATTTTATAAGCAACATTATATACATAATTTGATAGGAAAATATACAACATTTTTAATTTATCATTATTCATTACTCATTATACTCACCAGCTATATAAATGTAAATAAAATATTATGTTTCTGGTAGAGCGGAAAACCAAATCCATATCAGGACGCCTGGGAATTACATTTTTAAATACATAAAATATTTACCTTAATATACTATTTATTATTCCATATTGAATTAGTCGACCACAATTAAAATATATGATAATATAAACACTTATCAAGACAATATGATGACGCAGGTTTCACTGAGTACACCACGAGATTAAAAATGTCCGTTTTTTAGTTTGATATATCATAATGATTTATATATTTAAAGATATTAATATTAAATACCTAGGTACATACAAATATTCAATAATTATATATCATCGTTTTATATTGTATTTAAAAAAAAAATATTAAATTAATTTTATAATTATTTATGAAGTGAACTTAGCGTGTTTTTCAGCTTGAAATTGATTAAATAACGATAAAATAATGTGAATGTTGTATATAAATAATCAGTATTATATTAATTAGAGTGCAGTTGAAACTAGGGCATTTTCAAAGCTACTATAATTAATTTTACTTATACATGTAATTAATACTTTTATCGGTCATCCCTCTTTATAAGACGTTTTTGTGAAGTATCTAATGTTATCGGAACTAAAAAAAAAACCTTTACAAAAGAATGAGATTGAAAGATTATTGGCGACGTTTCAAATAAAACTATTTGTTTACAAGAAAATGTCCAAAAGGATTTAAAGTTGTTATTTGTTTTTCAGATGGAACTCTGCGACTTTTTGATAAAACTTAAGTGTAGCGCAATACGAGGTCTGGGAACACTAGCCTTGAGGATCGACTTTAACGGCTATTACTCGTCCAACGGTATAAAAACAATACATTATACTAACATTTGTCTACTGCATAATTCTCACATAAAAATACCTAAGAGGTACCGATATAAAAATACGATAATTTCTTTTACATTTTCAGAGTTGAAAACATTGGGCTAGAATGTGTATAATCGTGGATTGGTCGCGAGTAGTATAAGCTAGTGCCAATATAAAATGTGATCATTTATTTATTTATTTATTGAAAAATACATGAACGTAACTTTTGATTGTAACTGTCCTTTTTCGCTATATTTCTACGTGCAACAATGTTATGATGACCGTTAACGTTAAGTACCTACCTATATTTGAAAACATTTTACGTTGCCTGTAAAATA
>VUJU01005685.1:0-12849 GCA_009835225.1 Aphis craccivora
CAAAAACCATTCTCAAATCTCAATTAGCAATTTCTTAAAATTATTATATATTATAAATATTGATGGAAACAAACAATAATTTAATCAACAATAGGTAATATTTTATTAAAACTAACACTTACTTTTGTTGAATTGCACAACCCATTTTCCGATTTTTGATAAATACATATCGAGAAAAATTGTTTTATAAATAGGTAACTTGAGCGAAACAAAATTACAAATGATAAGTAAAATTAACTTGACACTTGTAGAAACTTATGTCGTAATAATACTCTTGTTATAATTATTAGCTCCCCTGACGACAATATACAATATTTTGTTACTACATCAACGACCAACTAATTAATTTATTACTGGCAATAGTATAAAATAATGTAGAGATCCGCAAAATTAAACAAAACCTAATAATAATAATAATAATATCATGTACATCATTTAAATGTTTTAAGTTAAAATATTTTAAATTGTTATCCATTTTGTTTTAATTTTAAAAAAAGTAAATAGGTATATATCATTGATTATATTTTCAACAAATTATTAAATATATCTAATGATCAAGTATAAACATAATTTTAGAAAATATTATTTTTCGTGTTACAAAATCTTACCCTTTATTCCATACGTGAGCTATTACGATAATTGCTAACCAATAACTATGTACAATATTATGTGAGTAGGTTTAATCAATGCTATTGTCTATTACTTACTAATTACAATAGTACCTACTGGCTACTACCCATAGGCGTAACTTAGGCAATTTTTATGGGGGTGGGGCAAACTTTATTTTATGTCAATATACTGTATACTAAAAGATACTTAGTGACTAAATATACCTAATAAATACATTTTACAAGATATCAAGGGGGGCAGTTGCCCTCTCTCACCCCCCCCAGTTTACGCCTATGCTACTACCTACCTATAACTTTTACAGGATATCCGCATGAAAATAAATTAGGTAATCGGTTAAAATAAATAAGTATTATCACTATTATCTATAGAGTATCTGCATGTTTTAATAAGTTAAATACCTATACGAAAATATATTATAAAGGAATTAATGGATTAGATGTAAGTGATGTAACTGCTATGCAATATTTTTATACAGTTCATTTTTTATGTATACCTAATAATAATAATAATAATTATGGTTTTAATTATAATATTCTTCAAAATATTAGATGTTCCGAAGAAAGTTTATTAATTAGTCATTAATTAGATTTGTTGACAATTTTATGTAAAGAATAGGTACTAAAAAGTTCGTTTACATTATGTGTAAGACAAAAAAATCCACGGTTATTAGTAAACGTCGTCTATTAACCAAGTTAATTTTATTTAATACCTAATCAATATTATTATCTTTTATTTTAATTTATGTAACAAAATGTATAAATACCCAATCCACCAAGGTAGGTATTTGATGAATTTTATTTACATGTTTATGTATTATATTTATATTATAGTAGGTACCTATATTTGGTACTTCCTATTAATTTATGTTTTATTGTCTAGGTAATGTTTAATTGTTTTTATTTTAAAAAAATACAAATTACCTTTCACGAACTTTTCTAGAATTACTTTTTAAAACTGTAATTCCGACTGTTCCTAATACATTTTGTATGATGAAAGTAATGAGTTATGTTTTATGTTTTGCCAACTGAAAACATGCATGGAGCATAACCATGCTCAGTGACTTCATAGTTTAGCAATGGTTACCTATCATACGAAGTACCTTATCTAGTATTATCTACGAGTATTATAATATAGAAGCCACTGACATAGATAAGAATATCAGTATTTGTGTATAACTGTATAGAAGTTTGTGCGTGTTGAACTTGTTTCTGTAATCGGTATTGTTTGAAAATATTGGATACCTATATAATTTATATAATATAGTACCTAGTACCTACCATGATAAAGGAAAATGTATAGTACCGTAATAATGCCTCGTATCTAGATATTTAATAATAATTAATAACTATTCATTAACAAAATGGTTTTGATTTTGAAATTAATATTTAATTAACAATACTGTAAATTTTAATAACGTTATAACAGTAATTTGGAGTACTATTTGCGGAAATTTAGTATGTTTTGGTACAATTATTATGGTCGAATGGACATCACGTAATGACTAATGATATCGTTCATCATTTCATGCTCTAAGTTAGTGAGCGAATGAATAAGTTGTGGCCGATTAGCAAAATATTAAATCATGTCGTCGCTGTTACAATCGTTAGAAGAAGTCGACGAAAAATTGGCCGAGTCACTGATTGAAAATGGTGACCAGGACATTTTCGCTGAAAATAACGTAAACTTTGTTCATTATTTTAAACACACTATACCTAGTAGTGGTAGATCGTCATTAATTGTAATAATCAAATAATTAAACTTTATGGGCAATAACAATGTGTTTAGAAAGGACAAACCGCTCTGCACTTGGCGTCTGCCCGTGGTTTTCAGCATATTGTCGACATTTTATTGGACAGAGGAACCAACTTATGCGCAAAAGACATTAATGGAAACACTCCGCTGCATTTGGCCACCAGGAATAATAACATTTCAGTGATCAAAAGTTTATTGTTCCGTCAGCCTAAAGTTGCCTATGAGCAAAACAATGTAATAACGATGACATTGATTTGCATATTATGTTGTCTTGATTACTTAATATTTACACTTGTGTCTGTTTACAGAACGGAGATACACCAATGCATATAGCATGTCGTTTTGGTTACTTAGAATGTGTGATGAAATTAGTGGAACACAATGTTACAGTTGACTTAGTTAATGAGAATCTGGATACACCACTACTAGTTGCCATAAAAGAAAAACATGAAAATGTTGTGATATATTTACTTCATAATGCACCTGGAAATTTAGACATTTTCAATAATGTAATTACATTTTTTGATAATTTTAATAAAAAAATAAATAACATGGGTTTTTACTTCAGGAAGGCAATGCTCCAATTCATGTTGCTGTACAAGAAGGTTTATTAAAAGTTGTGGAAACAATAATAAATATGGGCCATAGTTTTGAATACCCTAATGATAGAGGATTATATCCATTACATATAGCTACCAGACATGGACATGTTGAAATTGTTAGGTAAACATTATATTTCTACTACTCTTGTGACAATATCAATAAAATATAATTTGATTCAAATGTACCTATATTTAAATTATTTTTTAGGTATTTATGTATTGCAGGAAGTGATCCTCAGCAACGAAGTGCAGATAATATTAAACCAGAAATTACTGCCATTAAAAATAATCAAAAAGAAATATTATCAATATTTACCAAATTGAACACTGTTAGCTTACATTTTAAAATTTTATTTTATTTTTGTTAAAATTGTTTACTGTTTTGTTATTTTATTACAACAGAATAGTGCAAGAGAAAATTATATTCAACAACTAGTTATTAGCCATGATTACATACAAAACATAAATTTATTGTTTTTTGGACATTCTAATGCCGGCAAGTCATCAATTATACGGTTAATGAAACTTGGTTTGTTTTCAATGCTTCTTGATAAATCACGAAATACATTGAGAACAATGAATACCAACAGTAAGTGCTCATATTTTTAACTATAATTGTATGAAAACTCTTCTAATAGGTATTTTAAACAGGAACTAATACGTCTCAGGATCAGAGCAATAATGGAAATGAAATAAATCTTACAGAATATAATACTACAAACACTTCAAATTATTATAATCACGATGCTACTAAGGGTATAACAGTTCAAAAGGTATAAAATAAAAAAAACATATTTACTATATTTTTTTTCTACCAAACCATCAATAATTTTGGTAAAACATTTCCATATTTTTAGGAAAAATTATCGGGTATTAATGAATGTACGTTTTGGGACTTCTCTGGCGAAGATACATATTATAATTCTTATCATCATGTAATTCAAAATACACCGAACAAAGTAGTTGTTATTGTTTATAATGAGCAACAATCTTCTACAGAAGTTTTGAAAACTGTACGATTTTGGCTTAGTTTTGTTCAAGCAAGACTTCAGATTACAGAACCAATAAGTTTGTAGTTTAAGAAATATTCTCTCAAACCATACTAAAATCAGTACATTATCTTTTTTAGGCAAGAATGGTATTTCAAATCATTTAGTGCCAGTGATAATAGTTGCTACTCACAATGGCCAAAGAATATGTCGCCAATCTGACCAATTGATTAAAACTATGAAAGATGAATATGGACATGTATTTCAAGTATATGAAAAATTAGTATTATTTGATATAATGGCAGTTGATTCATTAAGTGTGAAGAACTTTAAAGAAGCAATTAGTATAAGTAAAAAACGACTTCATTTTGTAAGTAATCCTTATAAGTATCATATTAAAAGTAAAAAGATAGAATAATATGTAATTTTACATAATATTGCACACCATGATTTATTGTTAAAACAAAATGGTTAAATTGAAGTTTTCTATCAGGGATACTATCGAGGTGACATCATTTGCGGTGCAAACAGTAATGGCAGGTTAAATAAGCTGTCATTCTTCGCTCGTGGTGGTTATAAGTTACTTGATGACCCACCTAGGGAAAACTATTATAACACTAAGTCTTCAGTTACAAGAATTGAGGTTTAAATTATATTTATTAGTGCACAGTTTTTTTTTTTTAAATTTGTTGAATATTAATGGTGTGCACTTCTTGGAATTTCACTGTGTGCAATTTTATTTCAATAGCACTGATGTGTGTTACAAAAATACATAAGTTATTGTATTTTATTATTTTTAGGGCATTCACTATAATTTATTTATTTGAGTTATTATATAGGTATTCTCAACATCATATTTAATCTTTTGAGCATTTATTGTTGACCATAAAATTATTTGTGTAATCAGAAAGTTATTATTTTTAAATTTTATTAAATGATTTCAGAACATTCCTAGAATGAGTGGTTTTTGTGAAGCTGTTCAGAACTTTTTACCTAAACTAAGAAAAATTGCTAATCCGTTTCCTGTTTTGTCTTGGAAGACATTTTGTGATACTATTCATCTTGAAGTAAATCCATTGGCTACTGTTCAACATTTAAATATACTACTTATCCAGCTACAGAACCTTGGTGAAGTATGTTGACTCAATGTCAATTAGAATTCTATGATTAAAATTATTGTTTATTGTTTTTCTTCAGGTTTTATTCTTAAAATCTGGATTACAACCTGATTTGATAGTTATATCTCCAAATTGGTTTGGATCAAGCATAATTGGTACACTGTTTTCAGTAGACTTTTTGATCAGTCAGACACGTATGTCTGGTTCATATCAAGCAAATGATTTTCAAATCATGTTTCCGCATTATGATGCTATGTCAGTACTTCAACTATTGGAAACAATGAAAATTTGTGTCCAAGTATGTTAAATTATTATTAATTTTTAACTGAACTTGTCGTTGGTACACATATGAGCACATCACACACATAGATTATATTTTGAGTATTATAAATAGAAATATCATTGAATTAATCTGATGGTATTAATACTTTCAAACAATGTGTCTGAATATTAATATCAACAAAGATTTAAAATAAATAACAATGCCTATTTGTATTTCCAGAATAGTTATCATTTTACAAAGTTAAGATTACCGATTAAGTGAGCATCACTATACTAGCTATTTTTATAAAGTATATACTATATTGTAAAAATAATTTTTGGAATAAAATTATAATTTTTTTATTTTTATTTGATAAATTATTAATACCGCATACAAATTATACTGTACATTTTAGAAAAGGAAGACATTTTTAGAAATAACTTTTTAGTAAGCATGTATAATAATATATATTTAATAAATATGTACATTTCCACTTTTTAAGTTGATTAAACTATTATTAATGTTATAAAATGTAAAGTGTGAATGCAGCATTCACAGTGTAGCAACTGTGTTTTAAATTATGTTTACCAATAACAGATTAGTACCTTAATGAAATATAATTAAAACTGCAATTTTCTAAATTGTCGTTTGTGTCTCACAACTGTAAATCTATTATTTTAGTATGATAATGATGGGGACATTGAATATGAATTCCCAGCATATATCATAAGAGAAAAAGATGAAACATTGTGGAAACCCTGGGGTAATAATGTTGACTGCTGTTATGGTGGAATTCGGCTTAGTTCTCAACCGCAGTTTCTTGAACTTTTTACATCAATTTTTATTAGAATACAGGTAGGTATTGATAATTGATTAATTTTTTATTCATACTATTATAAATATAAATCCATAAATATTGAATTCAGGTTGAATTACGATACTTGCAAAACAATTATTATGAAGACATGGACAGTTACCTATATCAATGGTATGGTGGTACGGTGTTGTGTATAAGCAATATAGAGTGCATGGTATCCCTAGAACAAGATGGTTGTATTGAAATAAAAATTCGAGGTTCTAAATCATCAAGTTATACATGCTTTTATTTTCTTGAAGAAATTTTGCATTCCATTAATCTAGTAAAAATATTAAATATTAAACTTTTTTAATGTTTGCTGTACACAGTTAATGTACAATTATCATTATAATTATAAAATAGTTAACTATTAATATGAACTATAGGTATTGATTGAAACATGTCCAGGGATGAAAGTAATTAAAGAATTTCTTAGTCCATCAAATTTATCTGAACATTATGTACAACCTCATGGCTATGGTGTTGATGATATATTCTATGCAGTACGTAAAACTTCTGATTTTAAATCATTAGTTGTTAATCCACTAACAGGAAAAAACGAATGTGTATTGGACTTGATTGCATTTGGATGTGACCAAGTAAATATTTATTCCATTGATGATACGTGACATAGCATGTTTATTTTTGCATCATATTCACACATAATATAATCCAATTTAGGTGGAAAACATGTTATCTTGTACGGATAGTTTACCGCTAACAGAATTGAATACCATGTGTCGTCAAGAATTAAGCCGTCTCATTGATCCAGTACACCCATTAGGGAGAGATTGGGCATTGTTTGCTCTCAACATTGGATTAGATTCAAAAGTTCAAATATTTGATAATGGACCAACTAGTCCTTTTCTAGCAATAATAGATACATGGGCAACAGTTCAACCTGCCCCAACAATAGGTGAAAATAAATAAAATCTAATTTTTACAATATTGTATTAAAATTACATTTTATTAATTGTCTTTTCAGGCACATTAGTTGATCAACTAAATGAATTAGGACGTGAAGAAGTAGCTCTGGCTGTGTTGCAGAACATACAATGTTTTAGAATAAAGGTCATGGATATAAATAACTGTTCTGTAACTTTGAATCAGTTATAAAATTATGCTTAAAATAATTTAATGCTATTAAGTTTTGGCTGCACTAAGCACTAAGTTTAAATTATTATTTCTAGTCAATTAATATAAAAAGAAAATGTGTGAATTTATACAAAAGCAATTATTTCTCCTAAATGTTATTTAGCACCTTTGTTTTGTATAGATAAGATTATAACTACTACACATATATATATATTTTTTTTTATTATTGAATTTCATTTGTATTTCAAACAATGTGTGATATTGTGTAAATTTATTTTTAAAATGCACTAGTGTAGTGCGTATACTAATTTTAGTTTGTTTTTTTTACACCTAATTGATTTAATAATAAACATTGGACTGAGAAGAGGAGCTAATCTATGACCGTGTTTTATTGACTAACTTGAATACCTATTCTAATAATCGTAGGTCTTCACTGTAAAATAATTGAAATATCATTAATTAGATGATTTCCAATTGGAAAATGATAATTCATCATTTGGATCTCTTTGATACCTTGTAACATACGAAAGTCCATGTTCACCATAAGAATCATAATTGTCAAAGTATTGTAAACTCAAATAACTATCTGGATATTTTGGTAAAAGATATACCCAACAATCAATAATATCTCCATTCGGTAATTTAACTTGAACCTTTTGTCGTTTATAAAAATCTGGATGATTTTCAAAATCGTCCAAAAATTCCAACATAGTTGTATCAATGTCATATATTTCACCTTTAATTTCCTAAAACCATATCCAACATATTTAGTAAAGAATTGAATGTTATTATACTATACATAATATTGTATACAAAATCACTTACATGTCCAATACCTTCTTTTTGTAATAAAAATGGTATGTTAAATTTAGTTGAAATTACTAAAGGGTATTTATTGATTGTAACGGCGACCGATCTAAATACAGCACAGCCGTTTTCAGCGTCATTGAGACAGTAATTATTAGGCTGATTTCGTTTCAACGTACCATATACAAAAACTGGTTCCATGTTGTACTGAAATAATATAATATATCCAATGTAGAATAAAATATTCACTTTAAGTAATAAATAATTCTAAGTATACTCTATTCAACATAAGAAATAATTAGAAAAGTTAGGTATACATTTGTTGGTAATGCACAAGTTACACACTATAGTTACCATTAGTTAGTCTACAACCTATAACCAACACTGAAAATTATTCTACGCTTAAGCGCACCATGAACTGCCTGAGTTGCGTCTTATTTTGAATAGAGTATAAGCAAATCAAAAAATTAAAATTTGTGATTCTATATAATTGAATGTTACAACACGACTAAAGTTAACAATAATTATCCATGCACATAAAGCAAAAACAGCTGATAAACACTTACATCAGATTTGAAAATGCGTATCAATTTTCAACTGCATAGCAATTTCAAAAATTTAAGCTAATTTTTTTTTGTCAGTCTTATCTAGATTAAAATATAAACTAGAATATTTAATCCATAATAGTATTTATTTGGTTCATTATAATTATGTAATTTTAGTTAGTTGAAAACTTTCTTTTATATATTCTATATTGCTTACTTATTGTTATTATAATAATTCAAACGATAATTCGCATCTTAGCAATTTATCATAAATTATTTAACTATTATTACTTAACCTAATCTTAGTACCTAGACACGTAGTTAATAGTAAAAAGTATATAAATATATGATAATAGACATCATTAAATAATTCCTATTTTACATTTCAGTAATCATAATACTTATAATGTTAACTATAGAGTTTAACTATTATGCATAAACTAAATCATAATTTGAATAAAAAAATCCAGTAAATATGTGAAAAAAGTAATTTCTGATTATATTTTATGAAATTCTATTTAATATTTATGGTTTCATTAATTTTTTAAAATTAAATCTCAGTACATTATAAACATTAAAAATAATTGATTATTGTTTTTAAATACTACAATAAGCCTTGACGCTTGAGATCTTCATAAGTCTTCTTAGTGACTACATTTCCTTGAGAATCTTCAAATTCTTCCTCATTCTCTGGTTGCCATCGCTCATCATGTTTCATTGTTTTTAATTTTTCCCAAAGCGCAAGTGCATCTTCAATTTGTGTGACATTAGCAAAATGTGCAGTATTTGGTATACCTAAACACCTCATGCCATGTGCATGTCTCCATTCAGCAAAATGCCGCTGAAATGCTTTAGGACCCTTATATGTAAAATTACCACAAATTTCACAATTATAGCTGATATTTAATCCATGTAATTTATATAACCAATATGGAATTGGCTTTCCATCCCAACCAAGAGGTAAATTTTTCGGATTATAAGGGATGTCTTCTCCTTGTTCATCATCAGACTCTGATCCACTTGCCTCATTTTCTGAATCATCACGTTCTCCTTCAGTACGAGCTTGTCTCCTTTGAACATTCTCTTTAGTCGCTAATCTCTGTTCAGCTAAAAGTTCACAGAACCTATATACTTGTGCTTCAAGCATTGCTAATTCTTTTTGTCTTTCTTGTTCCTTAGTGCGGTTCATTTTACCCGGTTTACCTTTAGCTAGCAAAGATGGATCCAATGAAGTTTTCCCTTTGGTGGAAAATAATCGTTGAGCTCTTTCTTCCAGAGTTCCACCACATTTTAATCCTAATGCCATCAAAGCTGATTTCAAACGATCGAGTCCCAGAGAGGCTAATTCTTCC
This sequence comes from Aphis craccivora, assembly GCA_009835225.1. NCBI lineage: Eukaryota > Metazoa > Arthropoda > Insecta > Hemiptera > Aphididae > Aphis > Aphis craccivora. The sequence continues at coordinate 10,009 of VUJU01005685.1, forward strand.
CAAGAAGAAAAGGCATATAAATCTAAGTGTGCTCCAACATTGGCCAAAGCACTACCCGTGTCTTTTGGCCAACCTGGAAAAGTACCTTCTTCCCATTGATTTATAAACTCAATTCGAACGGTATCCATTTCATTATCAATATCGTGTAAAGGTTTTATTCGTAAATAATAACCATGCAAGTATTCCAATAAAATATCTACATATTTTCTATACTCTGAATTTTTACGATCTTTAGGAATATCAAACAAATGATCAAATATGGATAGGTAAGTAATGTAATCAACTTTTTCAACTCCTTTTAAATTCACATACCTTTCATAACATTCATGTAAATCCAAATATCTTCCATAGCCTTCTTCATCAGTGAAATCTACCATGTTGGTCATTTCTTCTGAAGGATTCTCACGGAGGTTATTTAAATCGTCAAACTCCACGGATAATGGCACTGATATTTCATTTGGATGTTTTTTATGAAATTCTTTAATGCCTTTTAAACGAAAATAAAATTCAGCAAACTCATTTGGACCCGAAATGGATGTAATTTCCTCTTTGCGTAAACCGTCTTTATCTTCATAAAGCTCTTTTAGTTTATTAGTTCCTTCCATGTATTGATCGAGTAATAATTTTTGTCGATGTTCAGAATTAATCACGTCTCTGGTCGTAGATTTTTTCCACAACATCTCTTTAACCATAGCATCAACTAACCGTTCTCGTTCTTCGTGGTAACGACGTTGCTGTTCTATTAAAGTGTCCATTTCACTTCTAATGTAATAACTAATAACAATGGAATACAATTCGTAATTTACTTAGAATTCTTACTTAAGCATACATATGTATATATTTATATATATATTATAATAACAGCAAACAAATAATACTCACACACACGACGCGCAAATGTTTATAAACGTCGGCTTAAATATGAAATTCGGAAACTGGAATTATTAAAATGGATATCGCCAAATCTAGAGACTTTTTAACACTGTCAGTATAATTTATATTACATACCACGATTAAAGATATACCGTATATCTTAAGTATGACTTTAGATACTATCTATCTAAAGCAGTGAATCGTGTTCTTAGGTGACGAAATATGAAATGAATATAATATAGAATAGGTATTGGTATAATACTATTATCATTAATCACAATAAATTAAATTTAGTTAAATTTCGTATTGCCTATAAAAGAAAGGAGGGAGACTTTTAATCAGCGTTTATATTATTTTTAATATGACGTAAATATAATAGTATATCAACAACCAATGAAACGCGGCAGAAGAGTATCACTCGTGAGCACGAATTAAGATATAGTAAATCCATGGTTGAAATAAATTTCAACCATGAGTAAATCTATATTATATATATATCTGTATCTATATCATATATATATCTATATCTATATACCTGTATATCTTAAACCGTGGTATACAGACAATCGACCCCCTCGAAAAAATGTCATGTGGACAATAAAATTGGTCTACATATCCAGCGCGACGGTAGTGCGCGAAGGCGCGAAGCGAAGTATATAAAAAAAAAAAAAAAAAGCGTAATAGCAGTTGTAGTAGCACTATTATAGAAGCCAGGAAGGAACAAATGGAATTTAATTTCCACGCGATTTTTTTTCCCCAAAATGTGTGTTTTAAAGCACTGATTACAAAGGTCTAATTCGAAAATTCTTCCAACATTTTTTTACTTAAAAAGATGTACCAAAAAAAACTATAAAACAGTATAAATAAATACGTCAATAATTCGTGATAATGTGATATCCACGATAAAAACATCAAAAATGCTACTTTTTGATTATTATTACCAGTTATTACCTAGTTATTATAGGAAAAAATGTTATAAACGTCTGAATTTTAATTTTTTAGCAAATCGCGTATCGATAAAGATTTATCCTAAACCGATTTTAAATATTTGTTATTATTCAAAAAGTATAAGTCGTTGATACTTGAATATTTCAACAGTTATTTAGATAATAGATTGATATTTTCTTTACATTTTTTAATTTCCAAAATATTTTGCGTATTTCACGGTATTTTAAAGGTAGGTATTTGAAATGTTTTTAAAAAAATATTTTGGCTTAGTTCACTCCGTTCACTGTTCAGAATTTAAAATTGATTATTTTAATTAAAATTTACAATTTAGGTATACGTAAGGCACAATAAGTAAATGAGTAATAATATTAATTGAAGTGGAGAAAAATAAAACACTGAGTGTCTGAGTATGAATTTAAAATTAGAAATTCCAGAATATGGGTATTTATAACATAAAAGTCACGTAAGTCTCCGACAATAAATTTGTTTATTTTCTTTTGTATATAATATGAACAAAAAAATAACAAATACAACTCAATTACGCAAACTAAAACACTTGCATGCAATTTGACCTACATTTTTATGTTGAATGCAATTCGGATTCAGCCAGTTTATTTACCATGGTAAATAGTATACTATAGTATACAATATTTAGATTTATGATTGTAACAGTTGCATGTAAAAATACGTTCTTTAAATTTATTTTAATTTTTTGTACGTATACATTTTGAAAATGTTTTTAGGAAATTATACATTATTACAATGGATTAACCCTCTCATATCCGACTTGTCAACTTGCAAAATTCCAGGTGACCCCAGTAGGCGCCTAAAACGAAAATGGTGTCGTGACCTTTTGGAGAACTAAACTCCAAACTTCATATATCGGCCATGAAGTTCCATCAATGGATGGATTCTTCTCTCAAAACATACACTGCCTTGATGCAATAAATATTGAATTGTCTATTTAATTTAATATGATTGTGTTACCTACATAAATATCATTTGTGCTTATTGTAAAAG
>VUJU01005687.1:0-12842 GCA_009835225.1 Aphis craccivora
AAGGACTATAAGTTTCTCTTTACAAATTTTATAGCTGTGAATAACAATAGACCACTCCGACATGTCGATGCATGTCTGTAATGGAATAAATTCCTCATATTTCCACTGTCAATGCTTTTTAATTTGACCAAGGCGTTATTTGTTACAATAAAATACTTTATATATAACAGTTTTAACAATAATGATCAATGGAGTTAGAGTTGAAGTGGGGAAATATGTACGACAGAAGTAGTACATACCCGGTTCGATTCTAACACCAAATTATTATTATTTTTTGCATTATTTGATTAAAAACGTTATTAAAGACGTTGATAATGTAACTGGTGACTGAAATATATGTACAATAATATGATAAAATAGTTCTTCTGCGCATGTGCATGATGACTCGAATATAATATGTACAATAATATGATGCGTGTTCAATAATGTGATGTGAGTACGGTATTATGGTGCGTGTACAATAATATGATGTGAGTACAATAATATGATAAGCGTAATTGATAACATGATAACCATGGAGGCGGCGAAAAAATACGTAGTTGATCAAGTGGTGGGTTCTGCGGGAGGTAGTGGTGTCACATGATGTTGAGGGGGTCAGAACTTACGTCACACACGTAGTGGATCGGGTGGTGGTAGGGGGTATACGTCATGTACGTGTGGGAGCGGGTGGCTCAGGGAGTAAAAATACATTATGTACGTGTGGGAGCGGGTGGTGGTCGTGTGGCACTGCTCAAGGCTCAGGGACTAGGACTAGGGACTAGGGACTAGGCTTCAGAATGCTCTATTTCATAACAACAACGCTATAGTAGCGGACAAAAAAAACAAGTCATAACATACAAAAAGGGCGTTGGCCGCAGAACAATAACAAATAATAATAATCAGTAGTACGAATGATTGAAGTTGAACAATTATAAAATATTTTGTGTTTATAACTAAGGATTAAAATATAACACTAAGTTTTCCATAAGTTTTCCTTTGAGTAGCTATAGAGAAAACTCGAAGCATCATAATAGGAAAAATTTTAAGTGCATTTGAATTGTAAATTTTTACGAAATACCATAACGATAACGATTCGAACAGAACTTAAAGTATAAATTAAACGGTTAGGCTGCACTTGAACATCACAAAATTAATATGCGGTCCACATAAACCTATACGTCTGAAAATGCCTTCAGATAGGAAAGTTCTGGAATTCGCCACATGGCAAAACACAGCGATATCCTAGTTATTTCCCAGATAGCAAAGAAATTTATTATCAACATTGCATTAAAGTTTTTTTTACTAACGATTACAGTAAATACATATTGAATGGATGTTTCTTTTTGATTTTTTTAATGTCTCCACAATATGCATGCAACTTTTATTGGCCACAGTTTTAATATTCATGTCATTTTAAACAATGAACATGCATATAATGATACATGTGTGTTGTATAACATGCCAGTGATATTTGTCTAATGCATTAAACATTTTTTGTAACCTATGTGTAATATACGATAAGTGTCGATTTAGAATGTATATAATATTTATATAATGTTTTATTCTCAAATGTTAATATAAATGTAATGAAGGGACAGTATTGACAATTAAATAGGTATAGTAATTCGTAATATTGTAGTATTTTAATTTAGAATTATAATAATAATATGATTCAACATTCCTAAAATATATTATAAATAAAGTTAGATAATATACAATAATATACCATTGCTTATTAAAGGGATTTTTTTGTCTTTTGAAGTGCACATTATTTTTGTGATAAACCCATAGGCTTATATATCTAATATATAAATGTGAAAATGAAAACCTTTGAGTGATATGTTCTCGGAAACTACTGAACCGATCGTTATTTTTTTTTTTTTAATTGAAGAGCTGATTGCGGAGAAGGTTTATGGCTTTTGATAGATTCTCTAACTTTAAAAACAAAGGAGTTATCAATTATCATAAATAATGACCAGTTACGTAGACTGGGTGGGTGAGGTTTTTTTTTTTTTTTATAAAATTTTTCACTGATGAATCGCTCCTATAGAGAAGATACTTATGTAAATGTAATGATATGTAATGTAATGATGTCACTGTCCAGCAAGAAATACACTATATTAAGGTCGCTATTGGTTATAATTGAATATAATAGTTGTAGACCTATTGTTATATTTTATCAAAACCATAACAACAAAAATAAGAATTAGCGAAGTAAGCCAATGTCCACAGTATACCTCAAAATCACAGCAATAAATTAACATAACAATATGAAAACCACGAGATGTCACATAATTGTATTTTATACACTGTAGTAAAAAAAATGATATAACTTTGAAACTTAACATAGATGGAAATAGATGAAATCTAACATATTATAAACTCACGTAAATATCCCGCAGGGTCCGCAATCCACCCGTGGTGGATTGCCTATATGATAATCTACTGCTCGCATAATCATAAGAATCTCACGAGCAACGCCAAGCAGAATGACTATAATATTATTACTTGACTAACTCATTAACTGATAAACGTAGTCTGTACAATGATAGATCGATGCTTGCAATTTACACGTTACATTCGTAAAATCGTACCACTAATTTAGTGTGCAATAAGAAAGCATTTTACAAAATTCGCATTTTAAAGTGGTGCTTGACAAGTTTTTTGAGAATCAAAACGGTCAATGAAAATGTCTTAGTGAATCATATTATAGAATTGGCATTTTTAACGGGCAACGAAGTGCACGGGGTCAGCTATGTATTTGTATATATATATATATACAAATACAACTCACATGGTCTGCCCACCTCACTATAAATAATAATTGTCTTCCATACCCACTGTATTTTTAATTTAAGCTTCATAATTGTCTTAATAATAAAAATAAAATATCATAATTTTGCAAACTTTTGGTAGAATAAAATAGAATATGAAAAAAAAATGCTATTTTTATAATATGACATTATATATTATAACAAATCATATTTAAACAAAAAAAAAAAAAAAAAAATCAAAATTGAGTAACTCACAATTTGTAACAAATTATACAAAATATTATTAACAATATATAAATCAATTTCTTGATAGTTATAATATTTATGTTTATTTATTAAACATAATAAAAAATAATAAAAGATGCATGAGAAAAAATAAAATTTTAAAAGAAAAAGGAAAGTTTTTATCAAGTAATTGTACTTAAGAATATTTTGAATCTTTCTTTATAGATTCTTTAATATGAATAACAATATTATATTATATTATATTAGTATGAACTAAAACTATTAAAATGAAATACTTATACAATTGTATTATTATAAATAGTGTATATTAACATCACTGCACAGATATTCAGTGTTGAAAATGGATCTTTCTTTCTAATTCCATAATAAGAAAAATGGCACAAAATGTCATCATGAAACAGTTTTTGAAAAAATTATCTTTACAGATTGTTTGATTGTCTTCCCAGTTTGTTTGGAAAGGCTATAAACCTAATAACATAAAAATATTTTTTTAAATTTAATGTATAATGCAGTGTAAATAACAAAAGTAATTTTTTTAATACCAATTGATTACGATAATCAGGATATAAATTTCCACGATTGACAATTTTTCGCTCTACCAAATTAAGAGAATCCATATCAGAAATATATTCGAATGTGAATTGTTCATAAAAACTATTATTAGTCATGTTTGGATTTTTGAAGCATTCAACTTATCTTCAATTCTATCAACAGCTTCCAGAACTCTACGAATGACCTGCCTATAGAGCTGTGAAATTTGACTATCTGAAAATGTTAATATAATAAATAACTAATTATATTTTATTTAGTTAATTAATAACTATAAAAATAAATACATTTTTTTCTAATTTTTTTTAAAATATGTCCTATTTTAATTAATATCTATAGAATATACATATAATTATTATACATATAATAAGCATATACAATAACTTACTCATTTTGGTTAACATTTGCATCAATTAACTACAAAACTGCACTTGTAGCCCAACAGTGGATAATACAACCTTACATAAAAAAACAAACAACACTTAACATAACCATCGACCTTTATTAAAACCATAAAAAACGCACGACGGTCTGGCCTCAGGATAACCTGTACGAGACCGCTCTCCGTCACAGGTCTCCAACCAACTGACTCGCAGTCGCCATGCATCCACACCATCAGACATCTCCCGGTGGTGGGGATATCACCGCTATCACAATTATTTCGATAACAGCAACGAAAAATGATATTACAAATTACAAATAAAATAAGTATTGTTTTTAACACTCGGCCCCCCTGACAATCCTATGTCCTCATAGAGCTTGGTTCTCTTTCTTTTCTTTTTTTTTTAATCCTAACACAATATAATTCAAAAAAAAAAAAAATATTACATAAAAATGAAAGAAAAACCATTAAAATATATATACAAGCCTAATTTCCCATATTATATCATATATAACAAAAGATAATAATACATTAACAACATATTTATGATAAGTAGTCAACCATCACTAACAACATAATACTAAATGAACAATTTCGTAAACCACCTAATAATGATAAGTGTGCAATAGCATAAACAACATAATATTACATGACTTCATCATAAACACAACAATAAATATAAAAAAAATAAAAACAAATTCAGATCCATTAGTATATTTTATAGTCTTCCAACCTCTTTGGCTTTCTTCTTATCCTCGCGGTCTTCCTCACCTTTGCTTCTTCCCTGTCGTCCTGCTCTACAGCCTCATGGTTCGTTCCTTCAGCAACTTGTTCCAACTCCGCCTCTTCAGGACTTACATCGTCAGTTCGGTCCAACTCTGCCTCTTCAGGACTTCCATCGTCAGTTTCGGACGTCCCTATCTTCCACGACTTTAGCTGTGACACGTGTGCAGTCGTTGCATAGTGTCTCGCCCCATCTTCGGCCAGCTGTGAGACCCTATATATATCGTTCGGCAGCACCTCGGTCACAACAAGAGGTCCACGATATCGTTCCTGGAGCTTAGTGGATAAACCTGTAGCGTTCGGCACTCTGGTCATGACCACCACATCTCCAACTACGTACTTCGTTTGGTTGTGTCGATGCTTGTCGTAGGCTGTCTTAACCTTCTGTTTCGACTTGATTACCTCATCCCTGGCATCTTCCCACAGTTCAGAGGGGCATATCCACTCTTCAGCTGTGGTTGAGAGGTCACGCAACCTACCCAACTCGAATCGTGGCCGATACCCGTGTAATAATTCAAATGGAGTCTGCCTAGTTACTTTGGATTCGCTGTTGTTAATTTGGCGCTGTACCTTCGGCAACAACGCGTCCCATTGATCCTCTCCTCCTGCCCTGGACATCAACATGGCTAATATAACGCTATTTATTCGTTCTACCTGCCCGTTCGCTTGCGGTCTTCTCGTGGAGTTCAATATGTGTGAGATACCTCGCTCATCGCAGTAATTCTCAAACCATCCTAAATAAGTGAAACAAGTGCCCCTACCCGTTATTAACTTCTTGAGCAGCCCGTATCTGTTCACAAATTTCTCCATCGCGTACAACACCCCCTCCGTGCTAGTGTCCATCGCTGCAAATAGACATACGAATTTTGTCAGGTTGTCCACTAGAACCAGTATGTATCTATGTCCCTCGGTACTAGTCACAAATGGTCCGATGTGATCCCCATGTACTACCTCGAATGGCCTCCTTCCCGGTGGAATAGAGTGTAAAACTCCTGGCTGTTTGCCCCTTGGCTTTTTGGTCATCAGACACTCCAAGCACATTCTTACGTGTAGCCTAACATACCTACGGAGTCCTACAAACCAAAAATCTTGCGTAATTTTGCTTACGGTTTTGTCCACCGACAAATGTCCACCCAAGTCGTGAGATGCCACGACTATACTTTTTCTCATACTTCTAGGCATTACGAAAAGCTGTTTACCCTGGTACAATCTATACAGCAATTTGCTCTTGAGAGTGTATTCTCGCAATATCGCTTGTTCGGCCTTCGTTCGGATATTGCTCGGTTTCAACATTATGGTCACGATACGTCGTAGCTCTTCATCCACGTGTTGTGCCATACGCACATTGTCTTCTGTTTCAAATGTTATGCACACGTCCAACCTCCCTGCCAATACCTCATCTAGCGTCTCTTCCTCTTCGTCTGAAATCGGGTCTCGCGACAGAGCGTCCACATGTGCCATCTTCGTGCCCGGACGATGATATATATCAAAGTTGTACTCCTGTAGCACATCATACCACCTGGTGACTTGCGGCCGTGTAGCTTTATGTGTTCTTAAATAAACTAACGCCTGACAGTCCGTTACAATTGAAAATTTTATACTTGAATGGTAATGTTTTTCAGCCGCACCAAGCTTCTTACTGATACATTATACAATTTGCAGCGTTGTTCCCTCCTCGGCACTCTGTAACAGCATAGCTCCCAGTCCCACGGCACTCGCATCCGTGTGTACTTCTGTCACTGCTGCTTTTGGATTGAACATGCAAAATATCGGCGAAGCTGCAAAAATCTCCTTTAGCTTTTTAAACGCCGTCTGTTGAGGTGTAGCCCATTCGAATTCGACTCCCTTCTTCGTTAATCTGGTAAGAGGCTCAGACAACTCGGCATAGCTTCTAACAAACCGTCTGAAGAAACCGGTGAGTCCTAAAAATCTGCGGACCGCATGCACGTCTCTGGGTGTAGGAAATTGCTCGATCGCTTTACTCTTTCCCTTTCCCGGACTGATTTTCCCTTTCCCCACTACGAACCCCAAAAACTCTATGCTTGTGGCACCAAATGAACATTTTGATGGACGTAGTGTCAAGTTGGCTTTTTTAAGTTTTTCCAAGACCATACACAGTTTAATCAACATGTTAGGCCAATCAGCTGCGTTGATGACCCAGTCGTCCAAGTAATTCTTCACCACCTTATCTCGCAGGTTGCCCAACACCTTGCACATCAGTCTCGTAAATTCTCCTGGCGCTCCAGCTAACCCGAAAGGCATCCTCGTAAATGACCGGTGTCGTCCGGTGTGATGAACGCAGTCTTCGCCTGAGCTGCCTCCAATAGCGGAACTTGCAGTTATCCAGTCGCCAAGTCCAATTGTACGAAGTAGTTCCCGGCTCTCAGCGACTCTACTTGTTCTTGAAGATCCGGCAGTGGAAAATTATGTCTCAACACTTGCTTGTTTAGCTTCCGGTAGTCCACGCAGAGCCTGTTCTTTGCACCCTGTTTTACCAAAATGACCGGACTGGCATATGGCGAGTCGGTCTCCACCACCACCCCGTGCTGTTTTCATTCACCAACGATCTCCGCAATCGCTTTGCGATCTGCCGCTGTTGTCTTATATGGTTTGCAGGTGACCGGCAAACTACCTTCAACTTCGTTGATCTGCATTTCCGTCATCGTTGTACAACCCAGTTCCTCGATTCCCAAGGCGAAACACCCGCGGAATTTGTTGATCAACTCAAAGAGACGAACTCTGTCATCTTCGGTCACGTCAGCGTTCACATATTTAAAATCTTCAACAACCAGTGGTCTCCTCTTAGGTTCGGGGGGCGCCACCAACACCGTCAATGAGTCCAATTTGTCCGCCCAAGTCACGACTGACACATCACGCCAACCCATCTCGCCCTGTGTCCTGCATAACGTGAGTTTACCACCTTGTTTCGTGTACGATACGGCGTCCAAATCAAGCCAATTTCGACCTACGATCATATCGTATCGTTGTACCCCATCTGGTACTATCATAATCCTAACTGGTCCGGCTTCAACTCCGTCCACAGTTATTATGACATCAGTTTTGCCTACAGCGCTCACCGATGGTACCGATACACTGCCTAATCCAAATAACACCTTCTTGGTCTTCCTCATATCCAGGCCACACTTCTCCGCCACGCTCGACCTCAGCAATGTATAGTAGCTACCAGTATCCAGCAGAACAGTCATATCGACCTTTTGTATCGCACCATGTTTTACATATGGATTGTCCTCCGGCTCTTTGGGCATTGTCACGTTGTTCACGGATTGTTGTGATTTGCAATCACGAGCAAAGTGCCCTTCTGCGCCACAAGTAAAACATTTTCTCGCTTTCTTCAGCGGACAATCCCTCGTCCAGTGTCCGACCTTACGGCACACCCAGCAGCTCGACTTATCCGTTTCACCCGTCTCACCTGACTCTACAGCATTCTTTTCACCTTGCTCGGCCTTCTCCGATTTTGAGACCCACTTTTTTTCGAATTAGTTACAAACTCTCCGCGTTTTGACCCGCCTTTCGCGTTGGTTTTGGGAGTAGAATGTTCCTTTTCTTGCTTAACATCAGCTCTAATCCCGGTCCGAATAGTGTTCATTCGTGTCCAGTCCAACAAATCGTCCTCGTCGGAGTGATTTCTACCCAACACGTACATAGCCAGTTCTTTCGAATAAATCCCTTGGATAATATAGTCTTGACTCTCGTCAAACGTCAATGATAATGTACGACACAATCTCGATTTCTCTTGCAAATATGCCATGATATGTTCATCCTGAATTTGACGCCGCTTTTGCATGGCCTCCCACCTGTCCGCCGTCCTCAACTGCCTCTCAAACGTACTTCGGAATTTCTTCGTAAATTCTTCCCAACTTCCGAAAAGTCGTTCGACGAACCAATTCCGCGCAGCCCCAACGACGTAGGATCGAACAAATTGCATTCGGAGAGCATAGGGCCAACAATTCAGTTTCGCCATACCATCAATTGTTTTCAGCCAATCATCCGCCTCATATGCAGACTCGCACCCATCGAAGGTTTTGACGCTTTTTTCAGGTCCGGAAGGACTCTATATTCAAATGTGTCTGACCGTGAAATCTTGTTATCACTACCTCCATTCAATGGATTTGGTTTCAGCTCTAGTCCCGTTGTGGCCTTCTTTTCTTCTGCAGCCTCCTTTTCCAGTCGTTCCACCTTTTCCTTGAGATCGCTTACCAACTTATGCAACTCATTGTTAGACGGTGCTACCGGTGTATGGGGATTCATCTTGCAAAAACCCGAATTCTTATTGTGTAACACTACCCGATGTGAAACACCGTTATCACTTTCACTATCAGTGAAAGTATCAGTTTTTTATCACAGCTGTGACCACGGTATGCGTGGCCTTTTGATAATACTGGTCAATCGTCACAGTGCTGCCAACCTTGTCCCGACGGAACTGTCACGATAACCTCTTCGCTCGTCAGTTGTCACCCAAAGCCACGTTTTTAATATCGATCTCGATACTCCATCAACCAGCCAAGACTTAACGCGTCACTCTATCCATGGACCGTGCAACTAAAGAGTAATCGCAACTCATGATTTCGAAATTCCGCTTCGTTGTTTTTTTTTTTTTAACACACTCCACTCACGATCCACTTTGCGGTGTGGTAAATATCAAACTGATACCGCGTAAATCCCACTTCTGACTTATTGTTAACTACAAAACCGCACTTGTAGCCCAACAGTGGATAATACAACCTTAAATAAAAAAACAAACAACATTTAACACAACAATCGACCTTTATTAAAACCATAACCTCGACAACCTGTACGAGATCGCTCTCCGTCACAGGTTTCCAACCAACTGACTCGCCAGTCGCCATGCATCCACACCATCAGACATCTCCCGGTGGTGGGGATATCACCGCTATCACAATTATTTCGATAACAGCAACGAATAATGATATTATAAATTACAAATAAAATAAGTATTGTTTTTAACACATCTTTATTCCGATTTCATTTTCATCCGAAAGTACTGTTTTTATGCTTTGATTAGGAAGTAAAGGTGAAGATGATAGAATTATATCATTATTAACACTAGAGTTAACATTATCATAAAAGTTTTGGAGTATTTCAGATTGACCTAGTCATGTGAAAAAACAATACATTTTTATTTAATTATATTCTCAATAAAAGATAAACAAGTAGTGTATTTTTTTTTTTTTTTAATGTAAATTTAGTATTGATATTACTTGTATGTTTTGAAGTATTAACACAATCCAGGCCAATATTTTGAGACATTATTATTGAGTCTACATTTTTAGGGATCATCAAACTTTTGTACAACTGCAGCATTATAACTATAAATTTATGAATTGCTGCTTGAAATAGATTTTTGATCTTTTAAAGTAAACGTTGTATCTTCATCTGTATCATCTTTAATAATAATAATATATAAATATAGTTTAAACAATTTTATTTAATATAAAATATAAAATCAAATTATTTATTGATTTATACCTAATGATATAATAATATGATATAAAATAATTAAACATAATATAATAATAAGTCAAACCAAAATTTGCAATCAATGTTCAACATTTTAACTACCAGCTATGCGATAATATATAATTATAATATATAATAATATATATATAATAAATATTAATATAATTAATATATTATAATTCATGTAAAACAGTGATTGATCATGGTATAAATTTAAATAATTAAAATTGTATATTATATATAATATGTAGATATACATATGCTATATTGTATAACACAATTTTCTTCAAATTTGTACAGCATACATTATATATTAATACAAGATAGTTAGTTACCTATTTCTGAAGATGATGTTATAGTAGGTGATTTATATACAGGAGGTGTACACTTTTTTAAAAGCTTAGTTTTGTAAGAATGAGGTTTGCTTGACATTTGTTGTCCTTTACGTTTTTTTTCAAAATTATTGAATTTGAAGTCGGATAAATCAGATTCTTCTTTTGCTTTTTCTCGTGCCTATAGTAAAGAACCTATAATTATAATAACAAAATATAAAATAATGGTGTTTTTTAAAAATATATCCGCCACGGTCGTGTAGCGAGCTAAGTAAAAAAAATAAAATCGGCCACACGACAGTGTATATTATGTCGAAGCAGGAGTTTCCCATTAAATCCGTGTAAATTTCGGTGTTTTTTGTCAGATGAGATAATTAATTATCTACTGAATCAATTTATACCTAGTAAATTGCAAAACATGAGGAAAATCATGCAGATGATCCTTTTGTAAAAATCATAAAAATCATACAGTTAGAAATTAAGTTATTTAAGGAAACGTGAAACATTTTTAATGAAAAATTTTAATGAAAAATCTGGAATCACGGCGGCCGCTTCTCGCGTTGTTGTGCCGACCGGCCAATATATAATTAATATTAATAAAAATATATAAATAAATAAATATATTTTATTTATTTTATTTATAATATATAAACGCCAAACAGCAATTTTAAGATAACAGATTAAGTTTAAAATTAATAAATATAACAATAATATAATAATACAAATACACACAAAATTAGAACATATGGAAAAACACAACATAATATAAACTAAGTGGTAAAACCTTAATTTAGTAAAATAAAACTATAGTACAACATATTTATATCAATGATAATATTTAATTACATATTAAAATCAAAATTAAGATTGTTCAGATTACGAAGCATTCTGTGCAAGGAGTGATTATGTCCATATAATGTATTGTGAGTTGGAACTTGGAAAAGTGCGTGATTTTTTTTGGAGAAGAAGGAAGGGATACGAAAACATATTTTAGAGAGGAGATTAGGTGCATCTATGGTGCAACCTAGGAGCGAGGTTATAAAGTGCTCATCATCATCTTGTCGACGAGTTGACAGCATTGGTATTCCCAATGAACTACGAATTAAGGAATAGTCATGCGTAGGATGAGGTATCTTCATTAAGTAAACAATGTAGGAAAGAAATCTATTTTGTACACGCTCGAGTCTTAGTTCTTCTTTAGCTAGGTAGGGATGCCACACCACCACACGGTATTCTAATATAGAACGTACTAAAGAGAAGTATAATGTGCAGAGACAACGAGCAGAAGAAAACTGATTAATATTGCGTTTAATAAAACCCAAAACTTTTAAAGCTTTACACACAGTGACATTTATATGGTGCTCAAAATTTAATGATGGTGAGTAATGAATACCAAGGTCTTTATAGAGGAAAACACGGTTAAGTGAAGTGCCATTAAGAGAATAGTTGTGGTGGATAGGAGATCGCTGCCTAGAAAACGACATAACATGACATTTGCTTAAATTAAGGCTAAGACCATTGGAGTACGTCCAACTTGCAAAAATATCTAGTTCTGTCTGTAGGATATGACATTGATTAAGATTGTCTATTTTAAGGAATATTTTTATGTCATCAGCAAAAAGAAGGCGTTTAGCCTTAGTGATCCATTTGGTTATCGAGTTTACAAACAGAATAAATAAAATAGGATTAAGGTGGCCTCCTTGAGGGACTCCAGATTGTATCAAGGCTAACTCCGAAACAGCATTTTTGATTTTTACGAATTGTTTCCTACCTGTGATGTAAGAGTGCAACCAAGATAGTAAGGGATTCCCAATGCCTAAAGACTTAAGCACCATAATAAGGCAATCGTGGTCCACTGTGTCAAATGTTTATTTAAAGTCTGTAAAGTTACATCTACCTGACCTCTGTGTTCGATAACTTCGGATAAATAGGAAGAGAAGGCAACACCACTTGTTACGGTTGATTTATGCGATCTAAAACCATGCTGCTCACTTATAATAAGATGATTAAGACTACGCGTTATTCTGGAGTATACAATCGATTCAAATAAATTACCAATATGTGGTATTATAGAAATAGGTCTGTAGTTTTGGATATCAGAAGCGTCACCATATTTCAGAACAGGTGCTATAGAGGATATTTTCCAATCCTTAGGAAAAATACCTAAATCTAATGAACGCCTGAATAGTATATAGATTGGATAAGCAATAGAAAAACGACAATTGTACAAGCATTGAGCGGATATGTCATCTGGGCCATTAGAGTAAGTATTTTTTAACGATTTAAGAGCGGAAAAAA
>VUJU01005688.1:0-12841 GCA_009835225.1 Aphis craccivora
TCTGCTGGTAATTTTATTTGTACTTATATGTTTTAAATATTTATTTTAAAATGTAATATTTATACTTGTTCTGTTTATAGGATCTGATAATCAAGTAGTAATCTGGAATGTTGGTGTTGGTGAACCACTTATCCATATAGATTGCCATCCAGATATTGTATTTAGTGCTTCATGGAATTTTGACGGATCACAATTATTGACAACGTGTAAGGACAAAAAGCTGAGGCTAATTAATCCTAGAAGTGGAGAGATTGTGCAGGTATGCATTTTAGTTTATTACTTAATAAAGGTGCCCACACACTGCAGCGGTAAGCGTTAAAATGAGTCCGGTCACAATTTTACCGCCACCGCTGCAGTGTGTGGGGACCTTAACTAATTTGTAATATCTATATTTATTCATTATTACTACAGGAAGCAATATGTCATGAAGGAAGCAAAGCATCCCGGGGTATATTTTTAAAAGGAGGCCTTATATTTACAACTGGTTTTAGTAAACTTTCCGAAAGACAGTATTCATTGAGATCTCCTGATAAATTAGACGATCCTATTGTTATGGTTGAATTGGATACAAGTAATGGAGTTATGTTTCCAC
Source organism: Aphis craccivora (assembly GCA_009835225.1). Lineage (NCBI taxonomy): Eukaryota > Metazoa > Arthropoda > Insecta > Hemiptera > Aphididae > Aphis > Aphis craccivora. The sequence continues at coordinate 593 of VUJU01005688.1, forward strand.
TGTATGATCCTGATACTAGTATGATTTACTTGTGTGGCAAGGTTATATATTATTTTTAATGATTTTTTATTATTTTATCAGTATATATATAAAAAATATATATTATGTATTTTTAGGGGGATAGTGTAATTCGATATTTTGAAATTACTGCAGAACATCCATTTGTCCATTACATTAATACGTTCCAAACACCAGACCCTCAACGAGGAATTGGTATGATGCCGAAACGCGGTTGTGATGTATCTATTTGTGAAATATCAAAGTTTTATCGTTTAAATAATTCTGGACTTTGTCAAGCAATAAGCATGACGGTTCCAAGAAAGGTAATTGTTTTAAAATAATTTATAACTGTACATTTAAAAATTTTAATTCTTTTTATATTTTTAGTCAGAGTTATTTCAAGAAGATTTATATCCAGATACTATTGGAGATATTCCTGCAATAGATGCAGAAGATTGGTTTAATGGTCAAGATGCTGAACCTATCCTGATATCATTAAAAGACTATCATCAGCCAACACGACTGCCTACTGCTTCTGAAATGAAGGTGGCTAAAAAGCCAAATATATTGGATAAACCATCAGCAAATAAAACAGTCAAATCCAGTTCAAACAATACAACTGCACCTCCTGTAGCTAAACCGCAGTTTAATCAGCCACAACAGTCAATTCCAGTTAGTAAAAATAAAAAAAATTATGTTAGGTTGCATGGAAAGTTGATTAACTTAATGATTCATTAAAATGTAATGTTCTGCCATGGACTTCTACTTCTAACTCATGTCTTAAGTACTATTAGTTCACTATTAATTTATTAAATGTTTAGTGATTATTTATGCAACCTTGTATAGAAACATATTTTTCATGTATATTTTAAACAATTTTTGCAAACTAAATAATAAATATTACTTATTTTTAGGATGATATTGTAAAAGAATTTAAAGAAGAAATTCGAAAGTTGAAAGCCATGATCGTGAAACATGAAAACCGTATTAGAGCTTTAGAAGCTCGAGCAGCTGAGGATACTACCGATACACAAAATAGGAGTGATTCTGTTCATACAAATAATGACCAGAACGATTTAGACATCAAAGATAATGATACAGAACATGTGGATACTAATGATGACGATGATTAAATTTGATGGTACAACAACTTTTTTAAAACAATTTTTAAGAACTTTGAGATAAACTTGGTAATTCTGGTTTTATTTGCTATATTTATGACAACATACATTATTTAATTACAAAATAACATGCTCAAAGTGGTTACAATTCTACTTTTCTCTAGTCTTCAGTGTGTGTTTTTAAAATTTTTATTATGGATATAATATATTAAGTCATGTTCCTCTTTCCCCTCAATTTGTAATTGTCCTTTAATTTACAATGAGTTATATTATTTTTTGTATTCTTTCAGCACTTTTTATTAACACACAAAGTTTCTTTGTTAAATTCATATTGAATAGTGTGAATAATCATGATCAACCAAAAATAATGTTAATTATTTACTGTTTATTTGGTTGAATTGGTCAGTTACATGTAATACCAATCATAATCTAAAATCATTTAATTGAAAATGTGCTTCCAAACAAATTTAATTACTCCATGAATCTCTAGTCCTTTATTGAGCATTACAATAAATATTTGAAATACTATTTTATTGCACATAAATAAATACTAGTATGAATACAAAAAGTGTTTCATGAAACTAACAATGTTTTGTGCTGATAGAATTTAAAATGATTTATGTAACTTTGATAATTGAGACAATTTTGACTGTAAATTATAAACATTGATTAATTAAAAAAAAAAACATTAATTTATAAGATAATGTAACTATAAGTGCTTGTGTTTAAAATAAATTCTCAAAAACTATTGCATTCAATAGTAACTTATAAAATGGTTTTAATTAGCATTTTTGATTACATTAATATATATTTTACATTTAACAACGAACTTAAGTTATTTTGCTATAGCTCATAATAAATTTGTTAATTATAACTTATAAGATAGTAACCCAATTATTATTTTAGTTTTAATTTTGCCAGTAATATAATATTTAATACAATAATTTAAAAATTATTGATATGGATGTTTCAATTATAAATTGTTTTATTGATTCTTTAAATATAATTTATTCATTGAAATATCTAATATTACTCATCTATGATCGAACATTGTAGTTAGAAATTGTAGTCAATACCTATTAAAATTTTTTAATAATATTATTTCGTAAAAAAATAATAAAAGAAATATAATCATAAAGTTATAACAATATAATTGGAATAATCTTGCATTGATTTACATTTTTTATCGTCCTATTATGCATTTAATATTTTTAATTTTATAAATTGCATTATTAATAAGTATCTAACAACAATAAAACATAACATGAACATGTGGTACAATTGTAGTTTGTTGCATACTATTATCATGGGAAGTTTAAACAAAATTTCACTTGTTATTTAAAGCATTAAAACAACAATCTGCATTGTGTTTTTTTTTTTATAATAGTGTAATTGCCAAATTATTTATTAATATTTCTTCAACAAAAAGCAATTGAAATGTATTTAAACAAAAAAACAGTACAACTTTTTTATTATGAACAGGGTGCTTATGCGAATTTTAATATAAATAAAATAATAAACTATTTATAAAAAAAAAATACTCAAGTGCCAATATTATAATAACTTAACTTTCACTATGTTATATTTAATAATAATCAGTTGTTTAACATAAATGCTCAAGTTTTTTTGTGATTCCCATAAATACTACCATGAAAATGCAATTGATACTTTGTAACTTTATCATTATATCTTTTACCATACCTGAGCATCACATTATTGTGTTAAGATAAATTCAGTGTTAATGCATTAGAAATAAAACTGTAGGTACTATCATTTATAATTTTTTTTAATTTATATGTAATTATATTATACTTTTTAATACATTTGTTATCTATTTTTATACATTTCTGTAATACGTTTGTCATTTGAATGTATTATTATTATTATTATTATTATTATTATTATGATTAAAACTATTAGTTAATGGCTATTTAAACATGCAACATTATATACGAGTACATCCAAACATGGATATTACGCTTTTTTTAATCCAAATATTTAACCATAATTTCTTCCCTTACGTCTTACCTATTGTCAACTGATTGAATTTAAATATAGTTGAAAAAATATCTTGTATTTTGTTATGATAATAATATGCATTGTATTTTGTACTCTTTTCTTATGTAAAACATACATTTATATGTAATATGTATTATATTATTATACACATGTATGTATAATATTAGATTAAATAATAGTGTGCATGTGTGTGATCAAATATTGAACAGAGTGTATTAAACTTTTTGAAAACAAATTGTAAAACGGTTTGAATTTTTACCATTTATTTATTTGTATTTATTGTTTTGTTGAATATATAAATATGTTCAGTAATGTGCCATTTACACAGTAGTTGTGTATTTGCTTGATGTATGACAAATGATAATTTGTAATTAACCTATAGGTATTTGTTTTATTACTTTTCATCTAAGAATTTTATTAATTTTTGGTGTAGACATTTGATGGTCATAAAACAATTTTACTTACTTAAAAGGTATGCCTACTGTATTCTCTTAATAAATTTTTTGAATTATTTGCCACTCTCACTTTTTTTTTTACTATATATTAGACAAGAACTTTGATGGTTTAGTGGTTATGATTATAACACTTTAAACATAGCTTGGCCACATTTGTTTGAGGTTACCAATCAAATATAGTTATTGATACTAGTGTCCTAACTCCTAGTTATATTATATTCAGATGTAATAATATGTTACTATATTATTATCAACATTAAATTTGACCCCTTATTAGACAATTGTCAATTGGATATTGGATTAGCTCGAATCAATTAATGATTAAACAAAATAAAGATTATTTATAATAATTTTTAATAATAATTGTGTCAATGTCCAAGGGACTAATTGAAGAGTAGTACAATTAATGGTGCTTGTTTATGTAGATATATGTCTCGGTGCCTAATTATATGTTATTTTGATTAAAATATGAAATTACTTAAATTATATTTTATTTAAAGGCCTTTTTATCATAAATATGTTCATTTTAACTTATTAATATTTTAACTTGAAAGTATTAACACAGTTCACCAGAATCATAACTTATATTAGGTTATGTAGATTACCAAAAGTTCAAAAACAATTGTATCCTGTGAAAGTATTAGAAATATGTGAAATTATTATTTATACAAATAAATACTATCTATCATCTGTGTCATAAAAATTATTGTAATAAACAAGAACTACTACTGGTGTATTATCAAATAATTTATGAAAATATGAATACATTTTTATAATTATTTTGTAACAGTTTTAATATTTATATATTCTATTATTTTAAATTTAAATTTAAGTTTCGATTATTATAATGACCTAATCAAATAAATAAAACAGTTCTAAGTATAGTTATTATAGTCTTAAAATTAACGTTCATTGTAATGGTAAATATTTAGGTAGGTATAGATTAAATAACACCAAATTGTTGATTAATCTATGGTATGGCCTGGGGCAGGATACAATCTTTTGTAGATGGTGAGCCAATTCACATTTTATACATTTATAGAAATACTAGTAAAAAATAGGTACTTAATACTTCAAAAGAAATAAAACTACTTTTTAACAATCATACTTAACACATTATTTTATGTTATAATGCACAAGTTATTACATAAATTATATATGCATGGTGATGATGATTACGTTACTTATAATAATTGAATAATGAATATTGAATTTACGTATTTTATGGGTTCTGTAGGGAAGGAGTGGCTTCTCCATAAAATGGCCTATCTTATTGTGTTATATTATTTTATAACATAATAGTGGTGCTTAAATGTGCTCGTTAAAGGCGTTTTTTATCTGCAAATTTACAATTATAATAGTAGATGGTTCATGGTAGGTATTATGTACAGAAACCTTACAAAGGAATGAAATTATTGAGATACAAATATTAAAATACGGATTAGGTAATTTAAAGAAGGTCCCCAAAAATCGATCACCTGTCAGTCTTATGGTCAATGTCCCTTTTATACCTACCCACATACAGAGCCTGATCTAATAAAATTAGGGCCAAGTACACAATTTTTTTTGGGGCCCTCAAGTCAAAAAAATTTTCTAGAAAAATTCTACATAGAGAGGGAGGGGAAATGTTGATAGTAAAAAAAAATATTTATATGTTAAAGCGTTAAATACCTAAATACCTATTTCAAAACTCATAAAATATTTGTACATTATTTCATGTATGTACTATAATACTTGAGGATTTTATTTTATAAATTTAAATTTAAATAAATTAATTTCAGTCTTCATAAAATAACTTATTCATTTAACAATTTATTCTATATAATTATAATTAAATAAAAAATGACCAATTTCTATTTACATTTTACCATAAAAGAGTTTAAATTAGTTATTAGGTAGGTATAAAATATTTCTGATGTTCAAACAATTTTCTATTATTATTATTTTAATATTTTGTGATGGTAACTTATTAGCACTGGGGAATGGAATGACAAAAATAACCAAAATTCAACTGACAATTTAATGATAAGAATATACTAAAGTCTGAACATTGACAGTTGGTATTAAACTTAAGAAAATACATTTTTGTGGAATTAATTTGAAAAAAAAATTGTTTACAACTTACAGAGCCCGGGGGCCCCAGAAATTGGGGGCCAAGTGCAAGTGCTCCATCTGCAGCACTTGCATAAATCAGGACCTGCTCACATATCACATTGTTCAATGGTTTTACATTTGAACACATTTAGATTTTTATTAATACAACATTACATAGGTAATAGCGTATTTTTTCTTTCTTAATTTTACAATGGAATGTCCAGAATTCGGAGTTAAATAAATTGGCGTTTAATTTATCATAACTGTTAATTTATGGTAATTGTTTCATAGCTAATTTTTGAAAACCGGCCTTCGCCCACGAAATAAAGATCACTATTTCATGCTTTCACATTTTTATGCCAAACGGTTTTGGTGGTACCTTAATTGCTAGGTACCCATCATTCCATTCAATTAAGAATATTGCTATTAATAATTAGCTGATGACTTCGCTTTCGCAATAATCGATCGATTTATTGGTTGGTGTCAAAATATTGTTGTCGTTTAACCTAAGCTATTTATACCAGATCTACCGCACTAGGTGAAATCATCCTCTTTTCGAAGTTACGGCTTTCATGCGCCCACAATTTTATATGGTTCATGGGGTTGTGAATTTTAGATAAATTCTACAGTACCTAGTCTTCATTTCCTTATTATAACAGATTACTTCAATAACTCTGGTGTTTCAATTATCTCGAATGTGAATGAGGTACGAGGTCATGGGCGCCCGCAAGGGGGGGGCATGACCCCCCACTTTTGTGGCCAATGTTTGTATACCTATTACAGAATTTTACCTAACCTAACTTAGCATTTTATATAATATATATGTATAATATACACCTTGCCCTCTCCCCCCTCGGTGAAAATTTCTGCGGTTGCCCTTGTACGAGGTACGTTAGCTACATAAGGTTAAATTTATATAAAGCTGATTGAATTGTATTTAACTTTTTATATTGCTAATATTTAATTTAACAATAGTGCTTTTAGTAAATACGAAACGTTTGTTGATTATTAATATAGTTATGTATGCAGAAAAGACCTAACGTTAATATTTTTCTATATTATATAAGAAAAAAAAATAAAAAAGTATACATTTTCAAAGCATTTATTGAAAAAAAATAAAATCTTTAATTTTGGTGGAAATGTGGAATGAAGATTGTATCAAGATTCAAGACAATTTGGGATAAATATATGTTGCTAGCTTTTAAGTACCTATGTCTAGAATAATTGTAACCGACAAAAGGTACCTACCTAAGCGTAATAAATTACCAAAGTAGTTATTAAAAAAAAAAGAAGAAAAGTATGTAATCTGCTATGTTACGGTAAGTGTATTTATCTATCATCCTAAATCTCCCTAAAAAAAAAATAAAATCTCTATAGTAGTGTATTATGTATAAAAACTTCGATTCAATAATAATTACTTCAATGTTAAATTAGACAAGTCAATATTATAAATCAAAGTAAGTACTTTGACACTGTAGCCTTAGAACTGACTAATATTCACTCCCTCACCATCCATCACGTATATATTATGGCTCCTTAAATTCATTTGCCATTCTTTCGAAGTTATGACTCTTTTCATACCTACTTATTTTTATTGTTCTACTCTAAGTTAGGATAAGGATAGAATTTCCTAAGTTTAAACTCTGGTAAGCTAGTGTGTACAGTATGGTTCCTCGGTGAGTTGAAGCTTGGAAGAGGTTCAACTGTACTAGGGACCTTCAATTTAGTTTTAAAAAAAAATATATACATTATATTTATAGGTAATGATTAATTATAAATTTAATATTGTGTTCTTAAGCATCTCAGCATTTGATTTTAAATATATTAAATTTATAAAAATTGTCGGATGCCATATTTTTACTAATTATATGATGGTAATATATTATATAATTTGTAAGCAATATCAACTTTTTGATTAAACAAAATAATAACTGATTTTTGTGAGCCAAAACTAAATTCATGCGTAAGACGCCCTATAGCAATCTATTGAAGTTGACAGTGGCGTACACAATTTTTTAAGTGCACATGCAACTAACAAAAGTTACCAATTACCCACCCATCCACTTTTTTTTTTTTTTTTATTAAAAAAAACGTTCTTTTAAATTATTGTTGTCTGTAACTGTAAATATCTCTTAAAATAATAATTAAGATACCAGCATAGATATAATTATGTTTAGGTATGTTATACCTATTATTGTAACAATAATACTGTTGTTTGCTTATCACATTTCATATTGTTCATATAATGTTTGATATCCAAGTTATCCAACTATACATCCACCCCCACGAGAGTACATGTAGTTGTAACCAGTGACGCAACTAGCACAAAATCTTAGGGGAGGCTACCTCAAAATTATACCAAAAGTAACCCTTGGGGAACGTAGCCCCCCCAAGCCACTATCTTAAGCTGAAACACCATTAATACCAACATTTACATTTACTTATATAATTTATATGCATCGTAAATTAGATATTGACATATTGTATAAAATTAATTTTGTTTTTGTTTTTGGCTGTGAATTGTTCCAAAATGATCTCAGATTTTTTTTATAATTGGTACCTAATATATTAGCAATTTGAACCATCCCATAAAACTTTGGGAATACTCTTTTTGATAAATTTTCCTGAATGAGAAAGAAATTATCTGTTTTTTCGTTATTGCAGTATGAATTTTTAAAGACAGCTATTTAATTTTTAAGATCAAATTTATTAATTTCAAATAAAATAGATAGGTATAGAAAGGTAGGCAATATAAAATAATTATAAACTTTAAAAACTTACCAAAAAAAAAAAAAAAAAGGGAAATACAGCTGCATTTTTAAAGGTTTATAAATGTTTAGGAATCAATTGAATAATTTATTTTGGAGGGGCTATTAGAATTTTTTTTGGGGGGGGGCTAAGCCCCTACCCTCCCCCTAGTTGCGCTTATGGTTACAACACTTGCTAACCTGTCTAGAGCCTACTAGGGATTGAACAAATAAGCTATATCCTGACCCTAACCTAACCCTGTTGAGTCACAATGATCTACGTTGGGTTAAGGTGTAATGTTTATAGGTAGTAAGCAATGAAAGAAACAAATTTTCATATACAAATATGTACCTATGTAGATTGCTTGAATTTTATGGCATATTTTTGTAAATAATTGTGAAATTTTATAACAATGTTAATAGTAATTGTAAATAATAATAGTCGAGTTTAATTTTTTAAGACAACGAGCTCGAGCAGAGTTAAGTTTGGAAAAAAAATTACTGTGTTCTTATAGACCATTGGGTATACATATTGTATAATACATTAGTACATTAATAGTATTAAGGAACTATGATAATATTTTATTTTAATTTTGTTTGTTTTATCTCAGCAGAGCTTGCGAATTGTCATAATCATAAAATTGTTATTATATCTACTGTTATATAAAATAAAATGGCGCTGTTATAATATTATTCATAAGTTGACAAAACAATTAAAATGTCTGCATGTATGATGCACGTCTTTTTCCTCAAAAACAACCTCGAATACCTTTCACTTTCCACAATTCCACCATAACTCTTTCTTACCATTATAGTTATAAATATAATCTCATATTCTCATGCATTCGCACTCTTATCTCCGAAAAACCTTACATACCAAGGTCTAAACAGTAAATATATAATATTTTGTTGTATAAACAAGTAAATTCGCAGCATATCTGAGGCGAATAAGTACCTAAGTAATAGATTACACCAAGGTGTATTGATATCAATACACCTTGGATTACACATATTATGATGGTATCAGATGGTAGATATCCTTCTGATACTCTATGTCTAAATAATATTACAATTTATAATAGCTAAATATATTTTAAAATCAGTTTATGTTTCCCACATAACATATTATTATATAAAACTGAAATCGAAACCTTTGACGCTAATGTTCTAGGAAACTACTCAACCGATTATCTTAATTTTTTTTTTTTGTTAAATGAAAGATTATACCACGGAGAAGGTTCTTATCGAAATAGCTATACCTCCTACCTCCACCCTAGGGCACATTATTATATCTAATCCACCGACCACCGTAGGTAGTACAAAAAAAATTGTTATAACTTTGAAACTTAAGGGTTAGAAATTATAAACTTACGTAGGTACACATCTCATGGGGTTCGATATAATATTACACTGTTCGCATAATCATAAGTGTCTCACGAGCAACGCCAAGTTGATTGGCTATAATAGAACCATAGACCTCTATGAATAGAACCTGACTAACTCAAACTCATTGACTGATAAAAGTAGAAGCTGAACAATGATAGATCAAGGCTTGCAATTACCACGGTATATTCGTACCAAAAATTAAGTGTGCGATAAGAAAACATTTTACAAAATTTGCATTTTTTTTTTAAAGTGATGCTTTCACAAGTTTTTTGAGATTTAAAGTGGTTAATGAAATGTTTAAGTTTTAAATACCGTTAAACCGAATATTAAATAACATAAATTAAACAAAGTTTGAATCATATTATAGAATTGGCATTTTTAACGGACAACGAAGTGTATGGGTTCAACTATTCATAGTATAAAAATAAATGTTATCACAAAATTAAAAAATGTATCTTACTCCGATCACTAGAGGACAGGTCCGGGTTGGGCCGACGGGCTACCGATAAAATCTCGGCTGGCCGGTTATGATGAGTAGTAATTTTATTATTTTTTTTTTTAAGACTATGGTAAATTAGTGGAAAATATAATTGAATCCAATTATTAAATCATACAGTTGGTAACTGTAGCTGTAATCAAAGGTTAGAAATTTTAAAACTCGGACCTCGGTAGTCCGATACATACATACCGCGTTTATTCGGCGCTGGAGGTGCCGCTAAAAATGGGGCGAATGTAAGTTCCTACACGAGACCTAGCAGATAAAGAAAATACATATGTTAGTTCCTACACGATAAAATAAGGTACACACTTCATACGTTCTTACACGGTAAAAAAAGGTACACGAGTAAGTTCCTACACTACGTATATTAAAAGTTAGGTATCAATCTAATATCTGATATTTATTACTAAATTATTCAGTTATATCATATAACAATAATATTGTCATACATTTTAACCTTTTATTCTATATAATATATAATTTATAAGCTATCTATCTAATTCAATTTAAAAATTTCAAAAATAATAATCCATAATTATTTAAAAAAATATATAAGTACCTAATGCATTTTATATAATATTTGATAATTTACCTAATAAATGTTATCAATTTAATAATTATGAATTATTATTATATTACAATTGTTATTTTTAAAATTATTAAATATTATATAGAATGCATTACTTTAATTTTTATTACAATTATAAATTATTATTTTTAAAATTATTAAATTAAATTAGTTTGATAGTTTATAAATTGTATATTATATAGAATAAAGAGTTAAAATGTATGACAGTATTATAATATGGTATAACTGATATTAGATTAATAACTTATAAGTTATAATAGGTATATGTAGTGTAGGAATTTACACATATACCTGTTTTTCGTCGTGTAGGAACATACGCATCAAAATATATGTAGGAATTAACATATATAATTGTCTACCTGTTACTCTCGTTTAGGAACTTACGATTCCCTAAAAATGTACCGGCGTGGATTATTAATGAAAGCATTAAGCAATCAAAAAAATGACTGAAAAATAAAGCTATACCCACCTACCTTTCATTTACTTTGTAATCAAACTCAACGGTTTGTGGAAAACCGAATAAACTATATAATACAGACGTATAGTAAAAGGTAAGTAAATAACCTATTGTCTAGTAAACATTTTTTTCTTTTTTTAATTTTATTTTATCACAAATCCTCATAAATTTATATTAATACCGTTGATTATAAATACTTACGATCTATAATCAGCGATGGTATATGCAATTTAAAATTATTTAAAAACATAATATCTAGAATGTAGATAGGTAGGTATATCGGCACATTTTATCTACACGTGTGGAGTGTAGCAATTGGCTATAATTATATGTACCTACCCATATAATATTTAAAAACATCCAAAAACACTTTCCTTGGGCATTCACGCCTTATTCGCAGTAAATTGTACATACTTCATAGACGGGTTTGTTTATGGTTGCATCACGATTGAACACATCAATAAATACTAACAATAATTGTCCGGCTACCACCAACTCACATTCGACAACCATAATAATTTTTTTTTTATTAATTTGTAAGAATGTAAGAATAGCAACAAGCTATTAAATAAATGTGTGTATCAATCCAATCATAGAAACAAACTACAAAGTCTTAATCTAAAAGTTCGGTATTTGCTTTGTTATTGATACATTTAAATATTTTTACATCATTGACTAGATAACATAAGAATAGTTAGGTATTTGAGTAATTTATAGAAAAAATAATATCATAAGGAGAAATAATCACATTTTAAAACATCAAAAATTACTGATTAGATTTTAGATAAAAAAAAATTGATTTCTATAAACAGTATAAATTAAAGAAAAGAATAATTCAATCGTGGGAATAGAAGGTTGACAAAATCAATTTTTAAACTTTTA
>VUJU01005689.1:0-12832 GCA_009835225.1 Aphis craccivora
TTTTTGAGCTATTTATAGACAACTGAAATTTTCAATTTTTCTGAAAATTGTTTTTTTAAGTGTCGATAAAATCTTTTTGGCCCTATCAAAATACTTGAAAATTTAATATAAAGTTCTTCATAAGTTATTCTTATAGTGATTAAAAAATTATAAGAATACATAAGCGCAATTTTTTTTTATTAGCATTTGAAGTTCAAATATTGACAAAAATTCGTCAAAACCATGAATATTTGCAAATTATTTTGTAGGCATATTTCATAAAAATTTTTGTATAAGTAGCTAAGAGTTGAACATTTAATACAAGATTTTTCATAAGTTTAGCTTACATTAATTATAAAAGAACTTATATTTTGGTGTATTCAGGGCATTAAAACGTAAGCCACCTTTTTCACTAACCACTGAAAATTATATCCTAGGCTGACAAATCATCTCCGTTCAGAATCGTTTTTTGTATGCAATGATACCTATCATTGGATTCAAATTTAACACTTCTATAATATATAATAATGATCCATACGGCACCTAATGTACAGCAGAGCGGTACCCACTTACCCACTTTTTTTTAATTTTATATATTATAATGTATTTGTATTTATATTTACTTTAAAGGAAAACATTTAACTGAAAGGCAGTGATGTATACTATAATTTTCAGATGTTATTATAGATCTAATATCTATCTAATTATAATTTATTTAATGAATTTATGAAATATTTCCAAAGGCAATGATTATCATTATCAATTTATTTTAATAATTTTTACAGTAAAATGTAAATTTTAAATTTAATTTTTTTAACATTTTTATGTCATTTTAACTATATTTTTCGTGCATTTCTTATACATTTTTAGTTTTTTCCTTGAAATAGTGAAATAAAAAAGTGAAGGTACTCGTACCTACAGTCTACACCACTGAATTCAATATGCATTATTATCGTTTGTATCATCATACGTGTATATAAATATGAAATGTATGTAATGGTTTTTTATTATGTATAGTAGCCAGTATTAGTATCTGCAATATAAATAATAAATATACAAGTGAATTCAATTCGTTTGATTATATAAATGCATGTAAGTATTACGTAAACTAGTTAGGTAATCTTGAAAATGCCAAGTTACACTTTGGGGGTTTTATGACAAAATCCTGCTGTGTATATAACAAAACTATTGTAAAATGCAAGCATGTTCACCAAGTATTGCCCTATAATTTCCTTAAGGAGTTTAGGGCTATATTTTTGCAGGGGTAGCTGGATACTTTGTATATAGTGTATATAATTATGCAGTCAAACTTCCGGGCTTATAACTATAATAAAGGCAGCTTGACTTGACCACTAGCCAGGATAAAATTCATAAATAACGTAGGAATAGGTATACATATTGCATAATATTATATTATTTTGCTTATAATAGGTATTATATTATAGGTATGGGTGATGATAAGGTGTATAACGTTAAGGGGCGAATCAAATTTCTATATGACGACTAAAAGGTATACACTGTGATTTAAGTTTATAAGTAATGCTTTATTTTAAATATAAATATAGGTAGGTACCAATTTCTTATTTACAAGCCCTTAACTGTACAATATAGACTGTATAGTTAAAATTATGTATTACAATTTACAATGTACTTAGTTGTATAGTACTATATAGTTACGGGACCACGATGCCACGATGCCCGAGTGTCGTTGACCTACTTATTTATATTATTTAGGTATAGATACAGTAAAATAACTTAAAACACTGAAATGTAGATATATTTATAAAATATACGGCTAACTTTAATAATACATAGCACTTAATCACGCAATCTGTTCTTAACGTCGGAGAATTTATATGTAAATGGTTAAACACAAAGTCGCAGAGAATATATACCTACTGCGAGAATCACTGGCTGCAATTAAAAAAAAAAAAAATAAAATCACATAACTCAGATATTTATACAAAGTTGTATGGAATATAGTTAAGTAAAGCTTAAATTTATACAATACATTTTAAAACCTTTTTAATTGCAAAGGTGTGGATAAATATCTTTTTAATTAGTTTTATGTGTATTCTGAAACATTAAGTTATACCTATACCTATTATTTATAAATTTATAAAACATTCAAATGCTATAAAAATGTATGGTTAGTTTCTCCTGAAAATCGTCAATTCACCTATAACTTCTATTTTCTAGAGCATTTTCAATTAAGGAAGTAATTACTAATTAGTGATTACTAAACTTCGCGTGCTCGAAGACCTACAAAATAAATGTCGACTCACGCTCACGACATTTTATAAATCAATACAAATGGGTTGTTTTTGTAGTGTGAATTTAACGCAAATCATTTGCCATGCATTAATAATAAACCATTTAAAATTGATTTTACACTAGGAAAGTAAAAGTTTTATTTATTTTTTGGTATAATTTGTGTTATTTTATTTAAAAGTTAAATCAATAGGTACATTTTTTTCTAATTGATAAGTTATATTTAAATACAATAGAAGTCTTAAAATTAAAATATAGTTAATATAGTTGAATATTATATTATATTTAAACTAAAAGCATGACTTTTGAAGTTCAAACGCATATATTATTATGTAGACATGTAGTATATATGCGTATGTAGTCATTTAGCTTAATATCTATAGATAATATTATAATTTATAATATGTATTATGTATATCGTAATATTGTGTAACAATATTAATAAATTTACAACTAAAGAATTTGAATATTTTATCTATAGCAGAACCACTTAGACACTCATTGGCTTGAAATTTAAGTGCTCGTTTTATATTTTTATAAGACATTTTAAAAGTATTCAAAATGCTCAGGTTCTATTTATAGTAAAACATTTGACTAGGTAATGCTTATTTTATGTTATACTTCAGTTATTTTGAAAAATTGTATATTTGAGATTATTGTATTAATATTATTTTCATTCTTCAATAATTTGACTAAGTCATATGGTGTAATTTAGAATGTACGATCCCTAAAGTTGTATTTATTTAATATTTTTTTCATAAACATTTTCCCATTTAATTGTAGTTGACCAGCGTGTATAATACACAAATGGTTAATTTTCATTATTTCTTTAAAAATAGAAAAATATTTTTAGTAAAGTCTAAATTTCAACAATTTAAGACGAATTTATATTATTTAATTTTAATTTAAGTTGACGTATAAAATACTACAATAGTGTTTGAGTATATCATTATGTAATATATAAAGTGTCCAAACATAATTACCTATCTAATATACTTATTTAAAATTAGAGTGGGCTTAAAAAATAATGCTATTACTTTATTACCTTATTACCTACTAATTTGTGTTATTTTAGTGCAGAATATATATTTTATCATTTAGACATTAATTAGTCATTGATTTAGATAAAAACGAGACAATATTATGATTGCAGGAAAATCAACAGTCGATATAATATAATAATATTATACATTACTCATATTAGTACGATATTAAGTAAATTCAATAATTTTTTTATGAAGTATAAATGCATAATATCATATACAAATCAATGGCCAAAATATTAATAATACAATGACTAAAGTGTATTACCTACGCATTTTAGTGATTTTATTAATTCACCATCTGCCCTCCCTACTTTCACCGAACGATATGAGACATCGATATGCTGGGTAAAGGTAGGTACACGTAATATATATATATTATATAGGTATACTTTAAACTACCCCATTGCGTGCATATATATCAAGCACGCACAGTTATAGCGAGACGAAAAAAATACTCGCAGGGTAAAAAACCTCAAAGTATATAGAACGCTATTATACAGAGTGATTCACTAATCATGCACATCCCCAATTTATTCTTTAGTAATGAATAGGGGACGGATTTATGAGTAATAAAACACAAAAATATGTACAGTACATAAATATATGGAAGTGTATAATTTATAAAATATGTGCTAAAAGTATCAAAATATGTGAGAAATTAATTTTTATTTTTGTATAAGTACGGTGCATTTATGGGAAAAAATACATTAAATATAATTATAAAAAATATCAAAATGACGTGCTGCATTGAATAGTTACAATTTATTTTAAATTATTAAATGCCACTTATATGAGATCTAAAAATATTTTTAAAACGGTTGAACGATCGTTCCACATTAACCAATGTAATATGCAAATTAATTATAAAATAAATAGGCGAAGGTTATGATTATTTGTAATTTTTAGTATACCTTATTCTATTAATATAATTAATCCATCAACGTCATATTATAACGAGTAAAAATTATCTGAATATACTAAATAATAGGGGCGATTGTAAATTCCGCCAGAATACCGGTCAAGATAAAAAGGTATTAAAAAGTCTAATGTATACTCCGCCAGTTTTTTTTCTTACCTGTAATAGGTATTGTAAACTCCGTCAGTTTCGAAATTCGAAATAAAAAAAATAAAAATGACAGTGTTACAGGATGCTATAAATAGGTGCACTAATGGAATAATACAAGACTTAGAATATTTATAAATTATATCACATCATTTTAGTTTACATATATGACATACCTAATTATAAATTTTTGGTTTTTTTGGTATGACGATTATTTATATTTATTATGATTTTTTTACTATAATTTAAATATTTAGTGTGGACGATTATTAATCATTATTATGAAAAATATGATTTTATATTATTAGGTATAACGATTATTTAGGTATTATGTTTTTTTTTTACTATGATTTAAATATTTAATGTGAACGATATGATATTAGATATTATATTATATTGTAATTTTTTTTTTTAATACCTAATTTATGATATTAATTTGATACTACTATAATACTTGATTTTTTTCAATGGCGGAGTTTACATGCGCCCAATAATAGATCAAATGTAAAACTATTATACTATTTATCCTTATTCCTTAGACCCTTATATACATTATTTAATAACTCAGAAACTTTTAGTACGAACAAATTTTCAAATAATCATTTGCTTAACAATTTACAGCATAAAAGATTGTTTTTAATTTTTTAAAAAAAGAAGTTTTTATTGTCCCAGAAGTACAGAACACTTCTTAAATGGTATAAAAAAATCTTAGTAATTGAAAATATGGTCCTTATTGTTTATAAGTACCTATAGGTACTTAAAACTATAAAAAATCAGAATTTCATTAAATTCATTATTAACGGAATAAATGAAAATGATCATACTTCGAGAATCATCCTGTATTCCTGTAAGTCCTCCTATATTTCAACTGTTCGACGAATCGTAGCGAATTGTTCGCATATTATCGGTGTGATGTCACATGTCTGCATATTGTATACCTACATATTATTATATACGATACCCAAATACAGGGTAATTCATCAAGTATTCTCATATCTATTTTAACTTTAGATTATGCATTTATTCAAATTCCCATGTTTGGAATTTTTAAGTAAATTAAGGTAAACTTTAAGACCATATTTTAAAATACTCATATGTTTTATTTTATTTGAGAAGTGTTCTGTAGCAATACAAATTTATTTTATCAAATGAAAATCTTGGGTTTTTACTTTGAATTGATGAGCTGATGATATTTTTAAAATGTTAAAATATCTAAAATTTAAATTTAAAAAAGAACAAATGGTTTCAAAGGTATCAATCTATATAATATACCTATATATAAATAACAGTCTCTAATGTGGTGTGTATAATTTGAACATTATAGGCAAATATTATATCCGCTTAAAAATGTCCAGTAGAAAATTAAGATGTTTATTTTAAAAAAAATATATCACCACTAGTTATTCTTTACGGGGTAAAAAATCTGCGTATTAAAAAATATAGTCTCATATTAGGTATATATATATATATATATATGTTAAGGCAAAGTAGGAAATTCGGGCATTGTATAACTATGCCCGGGCACTGTGCACAATGCCCGAACATTTTGGACAATGTAAAAATTATACTTTTAATACTCAAATTGTCCATACATTGACCGGGCATTGTACTAGATTGTGGGCAAAGCGAATTAAATACAGCGCGCTGCACACATTTATATCAAATTGCATTTATATTTTATACTTAACAATATCACTACAAAACTATACTTAGATATAATAATATCTAATTATCTCTAAAAATCTTCTAATTTAGGTGACCTAGTGAGTCCTAGCTTACAATAAGGTGTACTTGCAATACATTGTGTAAGATCAACTAGTGTAAATGTAAAAAATCTGATAGACTTTGCAATTCAAAGTGCCATAATAGTGGTGTATATTGTGTGGTAATGAATAATGTAAAATAATGCTAGCCTTTCATTATTTTTTAGTAATAATCAATAAAAATAAAATTGTCAAAATAATTGTAATTTAAAAATAAATTTTATTTTATTCATATCAAACCACTTTTAGATAATAATATTAAAAAAGCTGTGCAAGTTAATGATATTTTTTGTAAGATTTTTTTATTTAATTTTTTATGTATTCAATATTTAATCTACAGTGCCCAATTACATTTGGGCACTGTATAAAATGCCCGAGCAATATTAACGTATTCCAACTTTGCCCTTGGAAATCGGGCATTGTACACAGTGCTCGGTCATTGTGCACAATGCCCGATTTTCTACTTTGCCCGTAACATATATATTATGTTATAAATCTATTGAACAATTTAAAAAATCAAAATTTGATTAAATGCTTAATTAAAAATATGCATTATAAAATATGAGGTTGACCGCGTTCGATGAATCACTCCGTATATAATTATTATACTTTTCAGAGCTAACTGCCTTTACTTACACATAGCATGTATACATTAAAGCCATGTAGGTATAATGGGTATATAATATATATACATAATATAATAGTTCAGAGTGCGCTTGAAACACGAAAAATGGTGTGTAGCTGCTAGTGCACGCGTTCACGTTGTCCAACGTAGTCGCTTATTATTGGTGTCGTTTCGATTGTTGTTGTTATTATTGTTATTAATTTTCATTTTTTTTTGACATGGCGAGTAACAACATCAAGTTGTCGGGCAGCAGTGGCGGTGGCGGTGGCAGTAAACACGTACGGTCGCATAGCCTGAAAAGCTTTCCAGCAGTGGCCGTAGCGGTTATCGATAATAGGAAACAGCAGGAAAACGGTGTCGTGGTGGCTACTGGGAGCGATCCACTGCAAACGACTGTGAAAATGACATCGACGTGGAAACAGGTGTTTATTTTAGATTCTCCAATAGTACGTTAATTGTATTATAGATTAATAACAACAATAAATCACGATCTTCTGAATACTAATGTGTTGGTAATTTATGTCTTTAAATCGTAGGTTATTGTTATAATAATAATATTAATATATGTAAGACAGAATGTATTACACAACTATAGATATATCTTTAAATATATTGCTATGTCCAGTAGGTGTCAATGTAATTTAAATATTTTTAAATTTCTAACATTATGTAGATGCTACTGTACTATAGGTAGGTATTAAAATTATTTCAAAAAATATAAATCATGGCATTATATCATTTTTTTTTTAAAAGTAATAAAATAATATATATATATATATATATATAACGAGAGAAATTAAATGTTGAAACTATTGTAAAATGCCATTTATTGTCCGTCGTATTTATACTAACAAATAAATTACATAATTTTTATATTAATTTATAAATATAAATATTATTATAACAAAAAAAAAATAACAAAATAAAACAATCGTGGAAATCGCTGTAAAGTTGGTGTTGAAGAGTGCCGAGCCAACGAGAATGCCACAATAATGGATGAAAATTTCAAATGAATTTGAATACAATGATAAATCATAACGATTTATATACGATGGAAACTTTGTTCTTAGTAGAAGCTGTCTATAATTTTATATTTCTGCCGTTATAGTGCCTATAAGAATAACATAATATTAATAATTTTTAACATATTACTAAATAATTTATTGTACAAAAATAGTATAATACTCAGTGTAGATATGTATAATATAAGTCATAACCTTCGAAACATTATAGTTGCATTAATAGCATAGTGAAGATAGATCGTATATACCTATTTGAATTGAGGGTCATTAGTACCTATAAAATAATGTTCTGGCTAAATGAATCAGATTAACCATGTCTGAAATCGTTAAAAACTTATTAACATTAAGATACGACTTGACAAAAACAGGCATTATTATTTTATTTATAAATTATTTAAAAATATAGACTGCAAGTGAACTGGATCAATACTATTATAATCTATCATAATAATACAATACGAGTACCATAGTATATAACTAAAGATTGGAATAAAATGTATGCAATTTATTTATATGTATATTATTGAAATATAGTGTATTAATCGAAAAAAAAATTCACTCAAATGAGCCTTTTGCAATCAATATTTATAAATAATTTTTAAAATATGTACAATATGCTCGTAAATTGTATTTTATTTTATTTCTTCGATACTCAAACAATTCAATAGCTCCTCAATCTGATACAACTCATCGAAACGTAACTTACATGCGTTACAACATGCTTTGACCTTATTTATGTATTCTGCACCTTTTTAATAATTATCTAATTGTCCGTTACCTTTAGTCTATACTCGAATTAACTTAAATGGATAAATAATTCACAAAAAGTGGAAAATCAATAAGTGTAACATGTATAATATATATATAATCTTTTCTGATTACTCGATTAGTAAAAAAAAAAAAAAAATAAAATATAATTATAATTAATATTATTTATTGTAAATAAATTTTAATCTAGTTTAATTGTTTTTACAAAATTTTTATTCAGAATTGATTTTATTTATTTTATCCATAGTAAATCAAAACAAATATTAAATGTTAAGGCATGTGATCGAACTAGAGATCGAACTAAACAACTATTACGAAGAACAATGTCGTGGAAAAGTAATACGATCATTATGCAGCCCGAAGAACGCAAGCCAGACGAGTCATCGAGTACATTGGAAATACATGTATGGGGTATGTTATGTAATAAATAATTTTTTTTTTTATGAAAAGACCTTCGACTTTTTTTTGGTCTATTATTATAATGTTCGAATTGTTTGACACACGTGTAAAACTGATACTTTATTCATAAATAACTAAAAAGTATATATAATAACAACTGCCAAGTTGTCATTTTTTATAGTATATAAATATATAATATACAAGAGGTATAAAAAAATGTTAATAATATTAAATCGGACATCAATCACTATATTGAATATTGAGTTGTTAATATGCGTAAAAGCATATTATTATAAGTTCTGTACCTATAATTTATAATTTATTTAAACTATTGTTTAATTTAAGTCTTCGATAACTAGATGTCCAGATACTATTTAAAATATATATGAATTTATTTCAGCTGAAATATTCTGCATATTTATATTTGTAATCTAAAAAAAAAATCAACAAATTAAATAAATAAGGCAATATTTTTTATAAATTATAAAAATAAATAGTTACACTAAAAACATACGACGTTATCTAATGTTTTCTGTAATATTGAAGTGTGACGAGTACACACATACACGATCAACATTTGGAAAAGTGGTGGTTACAACCCTAAAAAAATAAATATATATATAATATTGACATATAGCTACGAAATTATTATTTTTAGCATTTCACTAAAAAAGTCTGAACGCGTCTAATTGAAAAAAAAAATATTTAAATGTCCTAAAAATTTCAGTATGTTAAGAATATATTTATAGTTCGTCAAATGGTGGGGGAGGGGGAGTAACAAACTCGTATAGTTGTGTCAACAAGTACTCGCTGCCAATATTTTTTAAGTAATAAAAATATAAGTACATTTTACCATTGATTATAGATACTAGTATTATATAAATAACTAGGGAGAGTATAATATAAGTAACAAAATAATAGTACCTGAATTCAATGACATTACTTTTTATTTGTGTTTACATTTTTATAGCTTCTTGGATGAAACGTTACGCTAGCGAAGATGAATCAAAAACATTGGACATTCCATTTAAACTATCGCCATTACAAGAGGAAAAGTTATTGATTTTTTTTAAATATTATTTAGACGGCGATTGCGATGGATTCGTATTTGAACACGATTTCCATCAGTTTGCAGAGGTAATTAATTGTATATAATATATTATATATATATATGTATGTATTATGATTGTTTTAGATGATTAATTGCATTCTATATTTTAGTTAATTAATTAGAAGTTAACTGTTTACTCTAAAGTCCAGGTTATGAACATTAATAATTATAATTATCAATAATACCTATTCAATTTAATTTTAGTTAATTAAAAAATTAATCTGTGTCTGTTCAAATATTTCCTTTAATTGCCTTATAATTAGGTAATATTTTAGATTCGGAATGATGAACGTATTGATTATACAATGATGACATCACATTATGTATGTGGTTTTTTTTTGTGTCTGTATATGCCGTAACTTGTCGAAATAATGCTTTAATTTAAAAATTCAGGGGTAGTTTCCGGTGGTAGATTGAATATCTTTGTTGCATTATATAGAGATTAAAAGTAAGAAGTTTCCAGCAGTTTTAAAAAAAACCGGAGAAAAACCACAAACAAGTGACGGAAAACGAGAATTTTCATGCAAAACCAGTTTTCGACAAAATCGATTTTTTTTTCATTGTTGTAACTCAAAAAAGAATCACTGAAAATACTTGAATTTTTCACTAAATGTTTATGATAGTGACGCAGCGTTAACTATATATTTGATTAATTAATCTATTATCCTAAGCTGACAAATCATCTTCGTTCAGAATAATTTTTTATACCTATTATTGCATTCAAATATAACACATCCATTTATAGTCTTATACTCTATACCAGAGATCCACTTTATACCTACGGTACAGCAGTGCGTTACTCAATGGACTATTCTTTTTAAATATTATTATTGTGTTTTTAGCCTTTAAAATGTTAATTATGAATAGATCTACATGACCTTTTATGTAAAGTTAATAATCAAAACTTACTTATATTATTATTATTTATAAAATATAGAAATTAAGACGCTTTGCTGATTGGTCACCGAATAGTGATGAATATATAATATTAAAACAAGTTTTAACTGAATTAATTCAAGTATTCATTCAATGTGAAAACGGCCAAAGTAAGCATGAAACCAAAATTATCTTTATTTATTTATTTACATTGTTATATAAGTAAGAAGTAAAACGCATAGGACAGAACAATTTTTTTCAAAAATATCAAATATAATATTATGTATCTCGCCTGACTCTCTCATTTTCACCGTTAAAGGTATTTTGTATACCTACCAATTAACATGTAATAAACGATAAAAAAAAAAATTAATATTTTTACAATTCTTGAATTTTCTATAAGTCTATAAATATTAAATGGTAGACAGTTTAAATATAAAAACGGGGTGTTGGAAAAAAAGCATTTAATAGCACCTAATTATAATATGTAACTAGAACTCTAAAACTATACGACTATTAATATTATAATAATGTATGTATAGTAGGTATATAATATCAAACAAGATGGTGTATAATAAAAGTGTTCATCGTTTGTAAAATGTAACAAGGACTAGGTGGGTCCATTGGGTCATGTAGAAATAAATTAAATAGAATGATAATATGGATCCCTTGAGAAACATTGTAAGTCTATGTAAATATATATATTATATATACCATACATTATATTTTAAGTATTAATCATAATTGGGTCAAAGAGTGTTAAATATAATATAGAGTGCCTCAAGGCACTCTAATATAATATATTAACGTCAGTTTTATAATTTGTTAGTTTTAAATTCAGTGTATAAATTGCTTATGTAAACTTAATTGTTGATATTTACTTTAGTAGATCGAATGTTTGAAAATAATAGTTTTCAAAAATATTATTAGTCTTGTTAAATTCTAAGTTATTTAATTATGTACGAAGTACCTATACGGCTGTACCTATTAATTATTATACACCTACTCACATTTTGTAATTATTTCTAGATGTTGCGTTTACTAGTTTATCAACAGACGACTGGCTTAAAATATGGTGTCAAACGTTAAGCAGGTGTACAGTAGCTTCAGACATGCCATTGTGGCTGAAATATTTTCAGAGCATATTATATAAGTCTTTGGATTCAGGTTATTATGATCATTGTAGCATTCTTAATATTTAAAAAATAATAATAACAATTAAATATTATTACGCACGTTTACAATATACATAATACGAATTCAATTTAAACAGGTAAAGGTGAAATAGAAAAAGAAAATTTACAAAGATTCTATTGTACGTTTCTCAATTCACACTGTGAGGAAGCTAAGCAAGGTGTGATCGACGTAATATTCGATTCATTAACGTCAGTAAGTTGCATACGTCACTAGAAATAGGATTGACAGATTTTAGATGTACTAAAATTTTTACTGCAGGCCACTGCAGACGTGTCAGAAGCGGGGCACAAGTCTTATTAATTATTATTGTACAGTTGTCACTATTGTCTCTATAAATCCAAAAGTGTATTTATTTAGATGGTGATTACATTTTAATTTAATTTATAAGTTCTACGGAATCAAAACTCCCTAAGTTTATGTTTACTTACTTATACCATTTTTCCAATTTGTTGACTATTATTTTTAGCATTGTAATTATTGTTTAGATTTGTATTCATATAATAACCCTGTTATTCATTTTCTATTCAGAAGAAAAATATTATTCTGAACATTTGAAGTACAAAAAGTACAAATATCTAGTATTAAACAAATATAAACTGTCAATATTATTCTTATTAGGGCTTAAAGTACAGTTAAGTTGAATTGAGCGGCAGTGATACCCGGAAGGCCGGAAAAATGTTCAATCAAAAAGGCCGTAACGGGAAAATAATTT
>VUJU01005690.1:0-12832 GCA_009835225.1 Aphis craccivora
TTTTTTTTTTATATTTTTCTAAGCGAGCCGTTTACCTATTCGTTAAATTTTTTTTGGCGGTAACCGTTTGGAATTAAGCAATCAATAGACGGAAGCCGTTTGGGATCCACTGTTTAATATTTAGAATTTATTAATAATTTTTAATGGAAAAAAAATGTATTCTGGCTGTAAGACGTCTTGTGGACTACCTTTTGGTATCGTCATGTGACAATAGTCATATTTTTATTATAAGTACATTACATAATATAACTAATGAATAATTAAATCAAATATAATGTTAATGTTTTAATCGCAATTGTCATCGAGCAACGACATATTATATGTTTTTAAATCATTATTTACTATATTTATATTATGATATTTTTTTTCAGATCCAAGTAAAAAAAAAAGTTATTTGACTATTATATAGTTTTATTTTAAACTGCATACAACTACAATGTCTATTCCAATGATTTATCGTACAAAATAATACGACCAGTATATCGATTATATCAAAGCTCGCCAATTATGCAAATAGTTATTTTTATTATTAAAATATTCCTAACATCATATAATTTAAAATCACATTTAAATAAATTTTCTGTTTAACAAATTATTTTTGAGAACCACGAGCTTTATTGTTAACCATCCATTTATTTTTATTAAACGAATTCCTGTATAATACGATTTTTTTTTTTTTTGTTCCTCATGAGACTTTGTTGTACAAAAGTTTCACTGTATATACCCATCATATACTATAAGAAGTATTTCATAATGAAATAAGTACTTTTATGAACAAATCCGGTGGTCGTGTCAACGTTTCCGCTCTTTATTTTTAAAAAATCAATTATAAGTGAATAACAAAACATGGTTTATAACAACTAACTCGTGTTTCTGTTTAAGTCGTACGAAATATTAAAGCTTTGTCGTCTATACTAATTTATTATTACAGTCCCTCTCTATTGATCTATTTATTGTACGTTATAGATTATAATGCATAATATTCGATTCCTGTAGTAGGTACTTGACAATGATTTTTAATATACCGGCCTAGACGATAATGGTCAACTAGGTTCAATTAAGTAATAAATTAAAACAAGAGTTGAATGACAACTTCGACACGTCTAATTAAATTATGATCTTCATTGTGTTGTATAATTACTTTACGAGTATGCGTGACGCGTTGACGACGACCACCACAACAATACAACAATTGCTAATATTCACTGTATAAATGTGTACAAAAACATTTATTCGTTAATGACTGTATAATACATGGAAAGTGTTATCGTATTGTGTCGTATAGTGACAACGCGTTTGGTGAAACACCGAACACATAATTTTTACATTATAGGTATTCTAACAGCGACTTACTTAATTTTTTCATTGTGTTTCATTCAATTCATTATGTATTTATATAATTATTTAAGCCTTATCGTTTTACCATGTATTATGATATTATGTATTACAACACAACACAACCATTAAGTAAAATACGATAATATGGATTAATGTAAAATACATAAGTAGTGCGTCTGCAATTATGGTTAGACGCAATTGATGGATTATAAGGTGAAAACTTATAAATGATAATTATGAGTATACCTACACGTTAGATAGTTCAATTATCATTCACTGTACGTAGACGATATACACGATATTTATTAAATTGTATACCATGACAATGCACGATAGCATTAAATTAAAATATTACAGTATAGGATATTAGAAAATACATTGCATTTGTACTATTACAATATATAGTTGATTTAAATAAACCTCGTTTAAGCAATACATCATATGAAATGTTATAAGTATTTTAGTATTTTCTAATATATATATATATCAATATCCAGAGAAACTAGCCATGAAACTGTCTCAATAAGAGTCTATCCAAAATTGGGTGTTGCATCGACTGTATAAGTAGGTAGGTACCTGCTGAATTCTCAGGCTTACTATTTCTGCATTTTAATGTATTTGCCTTTTATGATACTTTTCCATTTTTCCCTTTTCTTTTAGCATGATGTTTTGTCAACTATAATAAGAGTGATGCTCTATATTGACCAGATAGGACAGTCATTTGTTGACGAGTTTACTTCTAGTATCTTATCTTTCCTGAATGTATGATAAAAAAACCAATTATTTGTATACAATTACTCCGAGTTTTTTTTTTTTAAGTCACAAGTCACAAAAATGTATATAGTCTTAAATTCCTTGTTATTATTTTAGTTACAAGAACATAAAATAATAGTATAGTATTATAAAAACCCTTTTTCTACTATTATGTTTTATTTTATTTTTAAAAATTCCCAAACTATTCTAGCAGATAATTTGCTGAAACTATTCATTTACCTTTGTTAATCGTAGAAAACACAATAATACAAGATTAAAATAAATCAACTATAGAGTAATACTTGGATTGATAACTATAAATACTGTTAAACCCTAATACCTAAAATAAAATTTGAGTTTGATATTTAACATGAAATTAATTGATTACATTAAGTACATGCTTACTTAGTATTTGAAATTATAAATAAATTAAGTAACGGAAAAATAGAAAATATTTCTTTTAAACGAAATATTTTCTATTTATATAATAATAAAATTTTCATACTTTTTAAAGTTATAAATAATTTAATCAAAAACATTACAATGTAAAATCAAAACGTTTAAAATTTAAACAACTCGATATTATGATAAAAATAAGTGTATATTATATTGTTCAGTTCATAAAAGGAAGTTATAA
The DNA here is from genome assembly GCA_009835225.1 of Aphis craccivora. Taxonomy (NCBI): domain Eukaryota; kingdom Metazoa; phylum Arthropoda; class Insecta; order Hemiptera; family Aphididae; genus Aphis; species Aphis craccivora. Next base: position 2,729 of record VUJU01005690.1, read on the forward strand.
AAAAAATTATTATAAATAAATTGAACTAAATATTTGCACTTTTTTTTTACTAATAAGTAATTTATTGAGAAATAATAAGTATATATAAGAACTATATTTTTATAGTGATAAAAAAAATAGGTACTTATATTTTTTCTTATATATATATACAAGCTCAATAAAGAATAAGTTATTATATTTAATATACAACATAACCAATAGTATTAAGTTCAGCACGTTTGTACAAATCTGTAATTGGAATTTCATTGGCATCTGGATGATAGTGTAGTATGCTGTTGTTTATAAATCGAGATAAATTTTTTTCTGATAGCATTTTTTCGTAGTCTTTATGATCAAATGAAATTATTTCGGGTAAATGAACACAATACTAGAACATAAAAAAGATTATTTTTAAAAATTATCTAGCTAGCCAATACTAATGATTAATGAAATATAGAATACATCATGATTTACATCCTAATGAAAACAATTATTAAAAATATTTTTTTTTTTTAAAAAACATAAATTGTGGTTTCGAGAACAATTTTTATGAACTTTGGACTTCGAATACTATTTATAACATCTTAAAATTTGGTTGCTTAAGAATTACATATTATGCACAATTAAATCATTACTTACATCTTCTAGTCTATACGTTTTTGATTTTTCTATATTCATAGTTCTATAAACCACTTTGATTTTTGAAATAATTTTATTGGGAAGTGGTCTTAAATCAAATAAAGCGTTCAATCTAGAGCGTATTGCGTTCAATGCTTTTAAAGTTTTTTCGGTCGCCAATACGTTGTTTGATGATAACACTTTAGGTAACTCTGTATTCCAACCGTTTTTCGTTGATATTTCTCTGGTCATCTGAAAATGTTCGATAAGTAAATGTAAGAATATGATGCATATAATAAATAATAAATAAATGTTAGTAAATGCTTATTACCGCACTGCTGATTTGGAAATAGTTCAATAATAATTTAGCATTGATATTTCCGTATTGTAGGAGACTTTTTGTCCATTCTTGGATTACATCTGGTATACCTTCCAAAAGCGTGAGGCTCACTGCGATGTTGTCTGCTTCCAATAATTGTGCCATCAACACACAAACAGGACCACCCCACGATATACCGATTAAAGAAACATTACCGCATATGGTGATCGATTTCAGTTTCTGCAAACAAACAGTGATTTAGTGGTTAATGTATAAATAATATAATAAGATTTCAAACTTAAAACATTGATAAAAAAATAATATCATGACGATATTAACCTCTACTAGTATTCTAGCTACGTGTTCTATGGACTCTATAGTTTCAGGCAATCTAGCTTCGAATGCTGGATACATTAGATTTTCATACAGTTTTTTCATTCGTTTGGGCAAGAATCCAGTAACGACAAACACAGGTAAACCTATAGAATCTGTAAATCGGGGACTACTTGTGGAAACTTCTATAAATTCGATTTCTTCCGTAACTGTGTCTCCAAACGTGATCAATTCATCGATAGATTTAGGCAATTCCGCAATAATTTTTGAATAATATTCTCGACTTGCTATAAAATTGCAAATGTTTTGTACAGTTAATAATATACATTATATATATATTTTAGTATCTATAATGATCGTAGTTCGGGATAATTATCCAAATAAAAATGTATGCTTTCGAACAAGAACTTTTGAATTTTTAAATACTCAAAACTCTTTAACATTCAAAAATATCAATAACAAAATATATATTTTTTATTGAATTAAAAAATTATTTTTGAATTATTTCAATAGATGCTTTTTCATAAGTCATATTTTAAATTTACTGAAATTATAAATTTTATATTTTTTAGTTATTTACTTTTATTCCGAACTATTCATTTTTCATTATAAAGATGAAATTTACAGAAAACTTTTATTACCAATCAATGTTTTATCATATTCGGTGCATATTATTGTAGGCGAAGATATTTTATCTACATTTATCAATAATTTATCTAATGATGGTATTAGATTAGAAAAATTAGGTTCCGTAGTCATTAAACTCCATGAAAGACAAATGGTATTTGGACAAACACCGTTTGCTCTTAATTCTATACAGGTTTTTTCTCCACCACTCATAATACAAACAAATAAAGGTTTCAGGTCTCGTAAAGATGGAAGATTTTCAAGTACATATTGAAAATTGCGTATCTTGTCTTCTTCATCACTCTATTTTAATAAAAATAAATGTATAATTGATTAACAGTTACTTTAGTTTTGTGTATTAAAAATGCATAATGATATACTGAAACTAAACATAGTAAAAAATACGAATAATTTATATATTACAGTGAACAAATTATGTTAAAGTGTAGATACATAATATATTTAAACTTTAAAATATCGACTAGCAAGTCGAAACCGATTAGAAACAATATTACGTCATGTACTCGTAATAATAGTAAAACTGCAAAACGTATTTTTAAGATTTGAATGCATGGTTACAACAAAAACTAAAATATATTAGTTTGAAAAAATATTTTAAAAACGAGTAATTATAAAAAAAATAATAATAATAATAATATCTAACATTAAGATATTTTTAAATAAAAAATAATTCATTTTATCAGATATTATTATGTTTTATGCTATTATTAAGACATTATTTTTTATATAAAACAAAAATAATTATTTCAACTACCGTATTAATTAGAAACAATTATTATACAAAATTTTAAGTTTTAATTTTATGCAAAGAAACATTATTAAAAATACATTGTATAATAATTACCAATGTAGCGAAAAATATCGCTCCGAGAGGATATGTTGATGTCGTATCATTTAGTAACATAATTAAATCTTCTTTCGAGTTCAAGTTTGATTCTGATACTATTTGTATCATAACGTTTTGATATCGTGATATAAGTAAATTAAACCTGCATCATTATATTTATCATGTTAATAAACAATACCTTAATTATACTCAAAATAACAATAATGATAATGGGATCATATAAATACCACGGACTAAGATATAATAGATATATTATCTTAGTCAGTGATAAATACCTTCTTGATGCAGTAGTAGACATGGAGTATTTTTTTAACGCCACAACGATCTTTCGAGCTCCTCTCATTACCATCCATTCAGCAATATCGATCCAAGTACTATATTTACTTCCTATGTGACCAAATGATTGGATATTTTAGATTGACAGCCAAATTTTTTACTATCTATATTCAATAGGTACCTTACCAATAATTAAATACACCTTGTTAGAATAACATTGATATTTTTCACATTCCGTTCTTTTTAAAGATTTTTCTAATGTATTTTCTTCTTCTATAACCAACAATACTCGATTATATTCTACTCCTTGAGATGATAAGCTAATTTTTAAAGATAAAATATAAAACAATAAACATTTTGCACACAAAGAAATTTAGATAAATAGGTAATATACTGTAATGCTTTTATGGCTTGTTCTCTTGTACATGGGCCAGTTAAAACGTTTCTACCAAACGGTTTAACAATACCAAGATCTATTCCTTTTTGTACTTCATTCTGAACTTTCAGTTTTACTTCACTAGTTTCTGCTAATAGACTATCTGGACTAACACCATAAAATGTAACGTTTTTCAAAAAAACAAGCATTCCTAAAATATTAATACAATATTTAGATAAAAAAAAAGTTGAACTTGTGGTCAGTGGCAATAATATTAGGTACCAAGTTTATCTTTATTCTTCATGTCAGTTTTAGTCAATTGGAAAAACGTTCCACGCATTGCTATTGATCGAACTGATGCATGAAAATCATGGCCGTGTAGACAATTTAAAATTACGGTTACACCATTTCCATTGGTAGCTATTTTAATTTTCACTTCGAAATTATCATGATAACTGAAGATTCTGGATTCTGATAGCTTTAAATCATAGTACATATTATACAATTGTTGTATTATTATTTACATAACTATTTATAGAAGAATTTAAAATATTTACCGAAGTGAATTTATTCATAAGTAATGTGCACTGTTCTTTATTTTCAACTGTGACATAAACAGAGTATCCTAAAGATAAGGCTACAGCTATAGCTGCTTGTCCAACAGCATTGAATCCAGCATTTACTAATATCGTATTTTCAAATATATTATCTTTTGATGATTTTAAAATAGTCAATATATAATATGCCTATAAAAAAAAAAAAAAAATAGTGATTTAAAATCACACAACAATAGAATACATCTATAAACAGTGAAATAATGTAATACCAGATTAATATTTAAATGATTAAAATAATAACAAATAAAAATACATTATTAATAAATGCTAGTTACATTTGGAAATTATTTACCATCGAATAAGAAAGCGGAATAGTAGCTGCGTCTTCTAACGTCTGGTCCGATGGAACTGTCCATGTTAAGTATGGGTCCGGTGAAATTTTATTGGATGTATTTTCTTTAAATGGCGCAATTCCCATAACCTTTTTACCGTCGGTCGTTATTCCAGAATATTCCAAATGACCAAGTTCGTTCTAATAAATAAAAATGTTGGTTTAAATATAATCTTTGGTAAGTTACAAATTCAGATAAAATTAAATTTTTAGATTTAAAAATATAATTTCTAAAATTTAAAATGTATAACTTTTATGTTCATGCATCTATAATGTGTAATATATATTATACTTATTAAATAACACAAAAATATGTGACCAATCAAATAAATTGAAATTTATTTAAAATACAATTAATATTTTTATTTAAATTACAAATCTTTTTATTTAATAGAAAACAACATAATCTTATTTATTTGTCTATGATTTTTTAAAGATTTTTATCAAATGATGTTACCATTTAAAAGCATATAAAAAAATCATTGTAATTATAGATTTTTGATATTTTTTAATTTTGAAATGAACCACTTATTAGGTTGTATCTTTTATGTGTAGCATTTTCAAAAAATGTTTATGAATGTATATATTTTTATTGACATTTATAAAAAAAAGTTGAACATTTTAATTATTTATAAAAAGGCCAAAAAAAGTTAAAATATTTTTAAAAAACTATAAGTACGATATATTATATAAAACAATAATATATTTTATGAAAATTTTCAAGTTTCTGTGATTATTTGTTTTTAAATTATAATAAAATAAAGAAATCAATATAGTTAAGATCTGATTTAGAATAAAAATGCATGTTTTTCTGATATAATAATATAGTATCAATGTGATAAATTAGTTTAAAGTTTGGTAAATATAATGTATTTAAGTAATAATAACATTACTTAAAATAATGTTTGTTTTCATAATTTATTCAATAAGTGTCATGTTTTATATACTACCTATTAAAATCGATGTTTTTAGATTATAAACAGTAAGCACCTTACATATAATTGAAATTGTAAATAGCTCATTTTACGTTTTTGTTATAATTAGACACTTATAATATTTTTATTGTCACTTACATCTATCATATTATTATTTATAGATATATCCTGGAAATTAATTCCTAGGTACTTGACTTTCAGGTCATCTAATCTGAAATACAAAAATAAAGTGTTTTAATTTGTATATGAGATATTCAAAAATATATTTCAGATAAAAACATAATATGAAAAATACTAAGCGAATTTTTGAGTTATGCGTGAATACTATTTTTAACATTACAACCTCTGCAAAATCAAATACATTTCTTTTTTTAGTTTTTTTTTAGAATTATTTTAACTAAATTTAGCTTAACTGTTATTTAAAGTTATTAAATTAGATACAATTATATGCACATATAATAAATAAAACAATTTAAACGATAAATAATTAAATTAGTAGCTAATTAATCTAATGGTGATATTATTTTGAGTGACTTTTATACATTAAAAAATTTATAACGGAACTTGTTTATTATTTGTATTCCAATGAACTTTAATAACAATATTTTTTAGTTACTCTTAATCCAATCAATATTTTACAATATTTTTATTCCGACCAAATCAAAAAAACTATTATTTTTGCTAGCTAACTGGGCAAACGCTGTATACCCTCTAAAGATTTTTTTTTTTTTACAAATAGGTTTTATGTAATATAATATGATGTATTTTTTTAAAATATAAATATAATTTTTTTTTTCTCTTAATGTTTATAATTTTATAACAACTCCAAAAATGCATACGATAAAATTTAAATTTATTGATTAGATATTTATATTTAAATTGTATAATGCTTACATAATATCATTGAGGTAAGTCGTAATCGTATTTTCTGAGGACACGTTAAAACTGGAATAATTGTCAACAAATTTTCGAACCACTGTTCCCCATTCGTTGTCTTTATAAATGTTTACAAACAATTGTTTGCTCAACTGGTCAGAGTAAAATTTATGATCAACATTGAAATCAGGGGCTGATTTATCCAATAAGAAAACAAATCTAAACAATGCAATTGCTTTAATAATATTTTGCTTAAATTTCATATACCTATTTAATCTGATCAATTATTAGATACCTACCTTATTTTATTGGACTTATTTCTATGTAACACTTCTTCCATAAATCTTGTTAATTTTACATATGATATAAGTTTCGTAAAAATGTAAAGATAACTTTTTGTTTTTTTACATTCTGCTAGAGAATGTTTAATGTTCTCGAAAACATTTTGAAGATCCGTAATACTTTCCAATTCCACACTAATTATTTTTATTTCTTTGATCTAAAAAAAAAAAAATCCAATCATTCTGATCATCCATAGTACCAATGAGTCAAAGTCAAAAAACCTTTTTGATCAACACCAAATAGTATCCATTAAATTGTTGTTGCATAATAACACTCCATTCATTAGTACTAGTCACTGGGTTTTCCGATATCACCAATAAATGAACTCTTTTAGAATTTTTCGAAAGTGAAATAACATTTTCCATTTGATTATATGGAACTAATATGATATTATGATCATTATTAACAAATTTTTCTTGATTAGTTTTATCTAAGCTCACAATTTCATGCTGTATAAATGAAAATATGTTTTAAAAAAATTGTAAACATTTTAATAACAACAATGAAAACATTATAAACTAACTTGAATTCCTATCTGATTGTCAAGCATTTGCTTCATTATTTTGGCAGACTGATACATTTTTTTATCATTATTACTGTAGTAAACTTTGAAATTATTCATGTTGGGATTTAATTGGAATTTTTTACATTCAAATATGACTTGCAAACAGTTATTGATAAAACTAATTTCATTCTAAAGAAAAAAATAAGTATAAATACTACACACCTATAATTATAATAAAATATTAAATGTATGAGTTTTAGGCCAATATTATACCTCACAATTTGGACTAGCTAATTGTATAAAATGCTCTTCTTCTAATCGTAATTCAAATGGATTTAATACACTTATTGAAAATGGTTTAATTTCTGGATGTAAAATGTATATTCCATCAGCATTGATTTCATTAGTATTAAAATTATAATAAATAGAAACATCTAAAATATGAATAAAATATATTTTAATAGGTACCCAAGTATATTTATATTTATATTATTTTTCAATAAAAAAAAATGTACATCAACTTGGATAATACTTTTGGGAAAATAACAAAATCACACTAGGTACAGGTATTTGAATAGTAAAAATATACAAATACAAATACCTACATAATTGTATTTTTTAAACGGATTCATACCTTTTCCTATGGAATCTTTGAATTTAGATGGATCTATATACATTTTACGAATAGTCGATACATCTGATGGATTGTCATTATTTTCCATATTTTTATGAATAAGAAATGTAAAAATTCCATTAAGAAATCTCATCCAATCACTATCCCACTTTATGTTTCCTCGATATTCTTTAAAAATAAATATAAATATGCATCGATTAATTAGATAATCCAATTTTTTACTTCAGCGAGATTTGTATTTTGTAAGTTTTAAGGAACATTACATATTAGATTCATGTTTAATAAATGATTATTAAACTTCCCTCTACACTATACCATTTTTAAGGATTAGCATACTTATTATATACATTTTAATAACTCAGAAAACAATCATTCGAATTTTGATTTTGATATTTTAAAATGTTAAAAAAATATTTGCTAAACAACTTATAGACAATTTTAAAAACAGAAATTAATAATACTACAGAACCATCATTAAGTGGTACAAAAAATCTAAAGTATTTAAAATATAAATTTAAATACTTAAATGTATTTGAAAATTCCCTGAATTAGATTTATATTTTGAATAACTCCATTATTATATAAAAAATGAAGTGGGCTGCATTCTTGATGAATTGCCCTATATAGGCGTAATCAAATATATAACATAATCAAAAATCAAATAATATTTAAATTATTAAACATTAAGTTATAGAAATAAAAAATACATTTTTAGAATTAAAAACCGCATTATATAATATAATTTATTCACAAGATTTAATCCATTAAGAATATTTATGTGTATTTTTGTAACAGTAAAACAAATTAACAATTTATAACTATGTATATAATAGTTATATATTTTTTTTTTTACTATTGCTCTATAAATAAAAAAAGCTTTTTAATATTTTATAATATTATGTCATATTTTGAATACCTACATATTACTTTACCTTCAAAATGTAAATCTATATTTGTTACAGTCTTAAATTGTTCACCGAGTTCATAACCATTATGTTCTAACAATGAGTACAAATCATATTTGGAAATTGAACTATGTGGTACATCAGAAACTGTATCTGGGTATTTCATTTTGGGTTTTATTGGAGTCATATCAATAAAATCTGGTCGAAATATTTTTCCTGAAACTATTACTTCATTTTCCAAGCATATTTCAAAATGACCACTTCCACATTGTATAAGCGAATATAATTCCAATTTATCTAAATGTAAATATAAATATAAATATAATATTGAACTAGGAAATTCATTAATAAAATCAATTTTATAAAACATGTAACTTTATTATAATTAAAATCTAAATAGTGCTTTATTTATTATAGCCATTGTGTTTTATATGGCATGCTTAACTATTACATAATGTATAAAATAATAACTAAAAATACTGAGGACAATTTTTTTTTAACAACGTGAACGTGTTCCTCAGTAAAAAAAAAAAAAATAAAAAGTAGACGAGAAAAATTCAATTTTTTTTAGTTATCAAGTAAACTTTCCGAATACTGAATAAATTATGCGTTCATATTTCATAAAATAAAATTATTATAGATTTAACATTTAACACTAATTTTAAAAATAAATAAATATTAAATTTTTTTATATGGAATTGAAAATTCATAAAGTTTATTTAGTGACAAATTATAAATAAAGTTAATATTATGTTTAAGTTTCAATAATTACGTTAAATTTACTCACCATTTTCTTTAATTTCAACATTTTTTAAGAAATTGAGCTCCTCAAATGCAATCAACTCATCAAAATGTAATTCATTTTGTATTATTATAAATGATTTCCACACTTGAAGCTAGAAATTTTTAATATATTATTATTTATAATTTTATTAAGTTAAACATCATGAAACTCACTAAAAGAAATGAGCTAGGCAAAATATGTCGCCCTTTAATTTTGTAATCAAATAAAATATGTTCGTTATTTAAATGTATGGTAAATACTCTCTCTCCTGAAACTCTTGACGACTGAAAAAAGTGTGAAATAGTTAACAAAAAGTAAATATTTAAATATATTAAATTTTTCAAACTGACGACATTCGAAAATAGTGAAAAAATATATGCATTAATATTTGTATTAATTATTAATTAAGAAAGCATCACAATTTTTTTTTTTACTAATATGCATTGATTAAGAAAGGAATTAAATATTAATATATTATACGTATTTGTTATGATTAGTAACGAAAAAAAAAATGATAAAATTAAATAGGTAAATAAGAAGTTGAAGGAAAAATAGGTACCTATATAACTACATTCAGATTTAAAAATTATACCTTGGATGACTCAATATGAATAGTATTAAGAATAATATTTTTTTTCTTAATAGAAAAATAGATAGTATTTTTTTAGATTCTGAACGAAGTGATGAATGTATTGATTTTACAATGATGTGTGTTTTTTTTTTTGTGTGTCTGTGTACAGCATAACTTGTCGAAATAATGCTCCAATTTCAAACTATGG
>VUJU01005691.1:0-10028 GCA_009835225.1 Aphis craccivora
CAGCGGAACGACAGATGCGCAGGCACTGCCGGGCCTTATTAACCAAACCCACCGGAAAATCAGGGAAGTGTCAGCAGACGGTGCTTATTACGCCTGTTACTGCCACGCCGCTGCTTGGGTGACATTTGCGCCACTGCCGCTATTAAGCTCCTGAAAAAACTTATTTAAATCCTCATTGATACCGGCTTGAGTGGTGGTACAAAACAGCATCAGGGCAATTAATTTGTATTGTTTTTTCATTGCAAGAACCCCAGTTTTTCAGCAAGCCCAAAAGACTTCGCCAGTCGGTTAACAAACATTTCTGCGCTCAGCATGCCTTGCGAAACCGGAATGGCGACCATGGTTTGGGTGTTAACAATAAAATCGGTGGGCGTCACCTGTGGTAATTCATGGAAAAATCATTTATCACATCTGTGGTTACGGGTAATACGTTACTAAAGGTGCTATCCCCTAGTCCGTCAAAACTGTATACAAAAACCGGAATACCCAGTTGCTGCGCAGTGGCATTAAGCAAAGAATTAAAATGCTGACAATATTGACAATCGGATTTCATAAAATGCACGATTTGCCAATGAGTGATATTAAGCACCTGACCGGTTGATAAGCGAAAGGTCTGTGGCTTCGCTTTTGCCACTGTGCGCTGTTGAGCCAGCTTATTCTCTACTGCTACCGTTTTGTGTTTTTCGAGTGCCGCGATTTCGTCAATCACGGCCGCGTTAGCGGGGATGACAAAAAGCAGTACAAAAAAAGCAAATAGTGTTTTCATCGTTAATCCATCGGCGCAAAATCAGTCACGCGATTTAACAGCCGTTTCGCTANATCCTGACTGATAAAACCATAAGCCAGTGGGTGGTAGCTGCCCGTGATCGGGTCAACCAGAAAGAGCGCAGGGAAATAGAGGATTTGCATCTTCGCTGCCTGTCCTCAGTCTTTCTGGCTGTTGGGTAACTCCGGGTTAATGACGCCATCGATACTAATTGGCATCACCGCCATCTGGTATTGCGGGGCAAATTCCCTCACCACCTGGGCGAGCTTACTGTCCAAGGGTGCATTCCCGCGATAGAAGAAAAAGACCCCATAGCGTTCATTGACAGCTTTGATGTCATTAACCTGGGATTTACGCTCCTGGACGTAAGACAGGGTTGCGGTGGCGTTATAATGCGAATGCCGGTTATTGTAATCGAGTTCGGGTTTGAGCAGCAGCACCTTCTGCCAGGTGGCTGAAAACTGACTGGCGTTATCCGACCAGTAGTTTTGGAATGCCATCCAGCGTGCCAATTTCTCAGGCGATTTCGGGTCGAGCACCGCGGCATTACGCAATTCATCGCCCAGGGCTTTGATTTTTTGCATGGTTTCCACCGCTGATGGCGGTTTTGACTGGGATTGTTTTTCTTCCGGCGATTCCTGCTGGGGCGCAGGTTCGTTATACCAGTGCCAGCCGACCGCATGGGAATAGTGATAACCATCGTCAGGCTTTGCGGTAACCACCTCCGATAACAGCAAGCTACTTAACAAAAGGCCTTTCATGATTTGCGCCCCTGCAATTCGTTTTTAATCTGCTGGCTGATTTTCTCAGTGAGTTTTTTGCTATCCGGTAGTGTTGTGTTGCTATTGAGTTCGTCATGAAATTCGGTGAAATCAAGCGCATCAAATTTCACCTGCTGCAACTCGTCAATGGTCAGTCCACGGCAATCAGGATGTTTGGCAATACCAAATCCCACACCCAGTTGACCTCCTCTCCCTTGTGCCTGCACAATCTGCGCAAGCTTACTGTCAAACACGCAATAACTGTGTTTCTTACGCAAACCACACCCCTAACACGTCTTCGGCGCAAAACTCCCCCACATCAACCACCAACCCTTTTTCTTTGGCTTTACCAATCGCTTTTTCTTCACTGTCACAACTGGCTAGTCCAATATCATGCCCCCAACCGATGCTTTTGCAGCAATTACTAAAACCAATGGCGGTTTTACGAAACGCCATCGGTTTACCGGTAAACGCACTGATTTTTGCCCTCCCCACTGATGTCTTTACCGGCTTTCGCGAGTGCGGCCAATTGCGATACCGCTTCTCCAAAATCATTGTTTTTGCCCGAGGCAATGGCGGCACATTTGCCGTCCGAGCAGTAGAATGTACCGCCACAGAGAAAGCCTTCCCCATGGATGGTTTGTTGACACTGGAATTTCACCGATTCCTTGACACATAAATTGCCGATTTTCTGCAAACACTGGCGTGTCCCTTCACTGCAATTCGGGTCTTTCTCCCAGCGCCACAGGTATTATCATCCCGTTCAGATACGACCCACTGCTCGGATTCTTGCCAGCAAGGGAGCGTGATAGGATAACGTTTGCCGTCTTTAACGACATAACGGGTTTCGCCTTTTTGACTGCACCAGGCTTTGGCTTTGACGGCATTCGCTTTATCCACGGAGCAGTTCTCTGTCCAAACGACTTTTGGTTGCCAGATTGTTTCGTTGACTTGTAGCGTGAAGTACAAGGTGATTTTTGCCGGTTGATTAAAGCGATATCTTTTCGCACTGTCTCGATCGTTGTGTGAGAATCGGATGGGTCGACTTTGAGTAAATGTTCGGTCAGTTATATTCAGTTCTCCACTCAGCGTATGTCTTGAACCAATCCAATAAAAGAAATCACCGCCAAACCCTGAAATTTCTACACCGCCATAGCAACGATTGCAACCTGGGTGAGTATAAGTAACTTTTTCTATTGTTCCCTCAATGTCAGGCGTGATAACCACCACAATCCGAATTCCCTCCGTATGGAACGGTAAGTTTTGCAATTGATAAACACGGGTGACAGTTCTGGTTTGCGTTTCACTTGTCCACTCAACACTTGCCGTGTTGGTACAGGTACTGACTATCTTTTTTCACCGCTCGCAAACATGCTCTTTAAAACTTGATTGACTAATGCTTTTTTTACTGCACTGCTCAGCACTGCCTGCGGTAATCCCTTCGGCATTTTCCTGTATCGTCTGACTGTTTTTTACCATGTCCGATTGCCAGTCGATTTTATCCTTGGGATTATTGATATAGGTTTCCACGGCAAGCTGGCCTAAGTCACTGTCATTAAGGGATTGATTGGCCGCATTGCCTATTTTCGATGCATCTTGATAAAAATCCGCCTCATTAGGGTTGGCGGTAAAATTGGGCAGTTCTTTTTGCGGCTGAAAATCATTAAGGGTAGACTCTGCCTGTTTTTGTGTTTGTTCAGCGAGGTCATAACCTTCTTTCGCGGCATTATCCATATCGTTGTCAAAAGCCGATATCGCAAACATCAAGAGTGGCACGGTCAGTATTTTATTCATCAATGCACAAGCCATGACGACTAATTTGCGTTAATCCTTCCTCTAGCGCCACTGACCCATAAACGACATCAAATGTCTTGCCACAGCGTTTAACCAGTGCAGGAACCTGGTTAATGCCATAGTAGTCAAAGCGCAGCGGATCAACCTGGATACCCGCTAACTGATATTTTTGTATCAGATTAAGTAAGTAGCGGGCGGTTTTTTCCATACTGTTATCAATCAAGCCGTTAAAGTAGACCGGGATTTGTTTTGCCTGCGCCGATTTTAAGAAGGGCACTAGCGTTTTTTAAGGGATGCTGTATGATAAAAAATAGGCGGTTTCTTGGGTAATACCTTCTAACGGCATGCCTTCCTCTGCCGGTGTAGTTGTTGATATCAATAAAATTAACAGGGAGAGTAATGTGAGTTTTCGCATCGTTATTCTCCTAAAGCAGCACAAAGTTGCGTTTTTTCCACAACAGATAGCCGTAATTCTTTTTGGTATTGGGCATTTCTTTACCGGTTTGCCAGCGAATGACACTGCGACAGGTTCGATGACACTGATTGGCATCCGGCACGGGATTGACCATTTGATAGCGATAACGGCTTTTTGGCATAATCACGGTCGGGTATTCCTGACACACCGCCTTGTTTTCGTCAATCGTGTCCCAAATCATGCCTTGGCGATTTAGTGTAAAATTCATGCGCTCGGTGAGTAATAACGCACTATTAATGTCACTGCTTTCGGAATAAATCGTCCCCGTGAATGGATACATGGAGCCATGTGAACCCGCGCACCAAAAGAGTGCATCGAGTGGCAAGCGGGATTCACTGGCAATCGCATCGGCAGTACAGGCTAACTGCGCGATACTATTACCAAATAGCAGCGCCTCTGGATTGGTAAAAGGCGCCAGATTGTCGCCCATCCACATCGGGTCAAGTTCCGAGAGATAGCCAATATCATATTCCCCGCCTTGTATGCAGCCGATGGTGGTTAAGATATTAAGCTAGATGATAAGCGGATATTTGTACCAGTAAACGTGGTACATGCCGCCTAGATTTTCATTCGCGCCTTTGGTGCCTTTTCCAATGCCAATTTGTCCTAGCTGAATGGTGAAACCACCCATATTGACCATGCACATCGGTGAGCGTGTCACATCAGTCATGGCAAACGGCTCCCAAAACCCAATTGCAAGGCCAATGCGCTGAAATAACGGCGGTGGCGCAGGACCTAGCTGAATCAGTGAGGAGTGATTACGCGTGTCCGGTAATCCACTACTATTTACTGATATTGCCGAGACTTATCGGAAACAGACAGCGCCAGCAGATATCGGTAATCGGATTAACCCAGCGACCCTCACACAATGACGCTTTTGCCGATAGCATCGGGTTAAGTAGCAAAAAAGCGAACATTAAGTGCAAGAATAGCATTTTCATTCATCACCGCGTGTGCCGTAAAAACTAAAACCTTCGTGGTCAAACATCGGCGCAATAATCGTTTGGTGATTATTGAGAAGCGGGAAAGTTAACTCCCTGTTTTGCATCAGCAGTCGGTAGCACATTCCCAGACTTAAAATAGTTATCACCACACAGGTCACGACCCCGATCGCTAATCGCTTTTGTGATGAATTCCGCAGTTGATAATCCATGCACGCTGCTCACGCTATCCAGTACCGTGTGAAACTCTCGGGTAAAACAGTGATAAAAAAACGCATAATTGATGTCGGTAAACACCAGTACGCCAGCCCCAACAGATAACTTGACCCTTTGTCCTGCTTAAGTCTGCGAAGCCCGACAAAGGCGACGGCTAATGCGGGGGAAAATATCCACATATTGACGAAAATCGCACAGCCAAGAAGCGGAAAATAAACCACCACTTCATCCATCGGTAGCCAACAAAAACGGCGCTGATGCGTGATCGTGGTCGGAAACTGATAGCGAGAAGCGGCGTCCATTTAAATCAACCCGAAGACCACGTTAACAAACACAATCACCGCAGCAATCCCGCCAAACACCGACAGATTTTTAGTTTTTACATAAGCAAAAATCGCCGCCAGGATTTCCAGTACGTACAGAATCCAGACAACGGTTGAGCCTTTGCCAAAGGTACTTTTCACCACCTCCTTGCCATCACTGAATAAATCCCCGGTTGTTGGCGGATCGGCATAAACTTGCATAGCAGGAATAAACATTAACAATCCAAAAAACGTCAGAGTGAATAACGATTTCTGTTGCTTTAACACCTTACGGATGGCTACCGCACCCACAGTGAAGGGGTTTTTTAGGCATGAAGTAACCTTGCCGTTCATTTAATTTTCCTTAAAACGGTTAATGGTTAATTAAATACGTTTTTACTTTTTACACTTGATTAAATAGATTGCTTTTCGTTTCTAACTTTATTTATTTCTTCTTAACGGATCTCATATTTCCCCGGATTCTTTCCTTTCTTCTGCACTTCCTAAAAATTCCTTGAGCCTATCCCTCACCTCATCGCCGTATTTCTCAACTGAATAACGGATAAACTCACTGACCGTCACAGGACGTCCTACATGATGACCAATGTCGAGTACAATTTTGTCTAACCTATCTCGTAACTCAGCGCCGATATAAATATTTTTCCCTCTTCTAGACAAACCTTTGAACATATTTAATTCCTTTCCGGCATCGCTTTTTGTTGACAACATCATGCCTCTGAAGGAAAAATATTTAACTGTCTAGCAATTTCCTTACTGTTTAAGCGATGCATTGTGAAAAACAATACTTGCCACTCTTTATCAGTGAAAAGCTTGTTAGGTTTTTCTGTAGTAACCGCATAAGGCGGTATGCCATCGACATACTACAATGTCGACAAAAACAGGAACTCATAAGCGTGGAAGAAAGTGCCTAAGTAGCCATTTTCCTGACTGAACAGTGGGATAAAATCAATTTGCCAAAGTTTCGGTGGTTTTTTGTAATCAAACGCCAAATTGCTTATGACATAAAATGGGGATTTTTCAGTGCCGATTTTCTCTAATAAAGCCACCATTTCAGGCGCATCTTTATTCAAACCGAGAAAATCTACCATTTTAGCCTTGGCATTAATTTCCCCCTCACTATCTGCAAAACCACAAGGAACTGTCGCGTGTTTACAAAATTCATGAATTTCTAGTTTCATACGACACATCCAACACATTGAAGGTACTCACGCTGACGGTGTGTAAGGTGTTTTGACGTGCGAGCAAAGCTCAAAATCTGCTCGATTGATATGTTGCACGCTGTCATTATGCGCGCAATATGCGTACTATTTCGCATAGTCCGACTCATAGATGGTTTAGGGTTTGTATTAGCTCTATGTCAGTGCGAGAACACTGACATAGAGTGTTATTTTTTATTCACAATCACTTTATCTTTTTCGTCAATTTTATAAGACCATCCTGTAACAGAAGATAATTCAGCAAGAGACTTTCTTATCATCCGTCGAAACTCTTTAGTTTCTGAGTTACTTCCTGAAATGAGCTTCAATGTTTCTATTTTTATTGGAAACGGCTTAAAATGACTGCTATAAAACCCATATAGCCATTGTGTTAGTTGTTTTCCCCTCAATGCTAATCTTAAAGCATGATTAATTGCTGTCCAACTAGAATTTTCAAAACAATCAATGATTTTATCATTTATTATCAAACAATTATCACCTTTTATTTTATCTTGATAATACTCATGTAGTAGACTACCGCAATACATAAATCGTCCATCAGATATTTCAATATCTGTAAATCGCATTCTTTTTAATGAAGTTTTCAGCCATTCATGCTGACTTTTTCCTGTTTTTCTATCAATTGATCTTAAAAAATCATTTGCTGCAAATCGCACTATTGTTCCAAGTTGACAACTTTGGCTACGTCTAATACATTCCAACCAAACATCAAGATCAGACTGATCTAATTGTTCCCCTGAATATTTTATTGAATACCCATTAACGGTTGCCTTCAAAACCCCTTTTTCTAAAATTCTCTTACCTTTTCCAACAACTCCAAATAATGCACTACGCAGTACAGTATTAGGAGTTGGGATAGTGGATTTTTTACTAATTGGTAGATAAACTACATTAGGATCAAGTTTGTCTTTTTCGTCTAATTCATTGATTGTTGGTATTTTATCTAACTCACTATTTTTTAGTTTATTTCTTTCTAGCGATCTTTGTCGAAGAAATTTAACTCGTTCTATTAATGAATTATTCACAGCCTAAACCCTCAATAGAAAAAATGAGAGATTGAATAAAATTAGGTAACTGCTTTAAAATGGGAATCGTAGACATATAATTGTCTCCATCGTTTAGTTATTCAGTCCCTTTTCTGTGGTAGTTGGAGGGACTGAAGCTCAATTTAATAAATAATTCCTAACAGTATTTAATGATACGATAATATCTTTCCTGGCTAATAATTCTACTATCTGACGATATGAGTATCCTTTACTTCTCATAGAGAAAAGTTCTTCCCGATACTGATCTAATAATTTAGTTTTTTGTCCTAAAGGTTTTTCCACTGTCACCCTGTTTTGATTTCAAAAAATTCAATTATTGCAATTTATACTAAATTTTTATTTTTTCAAAATTAATTTTTTTAAATGAGAGAAAACTACGGCATATCACCCACCAAACTACGGCATATCACCCACCAAAATACGGCATATCACCCACCAAACTACGGCATATCACCCACCAAACTACGGCATATCACCCACCAAACTACGGCATATCACCCACCAAACTACGGAAAATTAAGATAAAAAGTACAGAATAGCTGTAATAAAAAGTCAATCAATAAATTATAAACATAACAAATACAATTACTTATATTTATTCAATAAATAAATTGGAAGGTAATAGTTCAACCGAGTAAATTCATAAGTTATTGATTTTAAAGATAAAAAAACACAACAAGGAATTATGTAACTTATTGAAAATAAAAGGAAAAATAAAATAACAAATCCACCAAAAAATCCAGCTAATCTTTTATAATCAAAAATATAATCTTTTTTAATCGTTTCTACCCCTGTGGATAACTTTTCTTCTTACAAAAATACAGAACCGAAAAATATGTTACTACTGAGTGACCGTTTTTCTTTTTTGCAATTGTGATGTTCCGCTTCCTCGTCTGCTCACTCGCTACGCTCGGTCACAGACTTGTGGCGAGCGGTGGGATTTTCATTAAAAAAATTTTGGGTTAATTAACACTGAAACATTGCACTATTGAGTTGCTACAGCTAGCATCACTAGGACTAAAGTATTTATTAATTTCAGGCAAATAATGAAAAAAACAGAACTTATCAATCAAATCGCTGAAAAAGCAGATTTAACCAAAAAAGATTCAGAGAAAGCCCTTAACGCATTCATCGAAACAGTGACAGAAGCGCTAAAGGCGGGAGATGACGTACAACTTGTTGGCTTTGGCAGTTTTCAGGTTAAGCAACGTGCAGCCAGAGATGGAAGCAACCCCAAAACGGGTTAGACACTTAAAATTGCTGCTGCAACCTTACCGAATTTTAAGCCAGGTCAAAGACTCAAATGGGAAGTTAAGTGATCTTTGAAGCAAAATATATTAATACCTCATTTAGGAAATACTGGATGTTAATTAGAACATAATTTTTATTTATCATGATCTTGATGGTTACCTCATGCGTTATCCATGACTATGATAAAAATAACCCCCAAAAAAAATTGGCAAAGGATCTATATTCGACCAGCCGATATATACCAGAGACGATAAAGGAAAAGTGACCAAAGATAGCATTGCTGAGCAAATAAGAGATTTTGGTTGTGACTCTAAGGAGGATAAAGATTGTAGAAAACCTTTTGGTTGGTAATTTAAGAGCATACCTAACCAAAAAAATGACGAATTCGAGCAAGTCTGCATTGAAGTGCTAAAGGAAGACAGAAAGAAGAGTCAGAATATCCTATAAAACGCCCTGTAATTCATTATGAGCCCTTTTCTCGATAAAAACGTATTCTTTACAGCAAAAAACTTATCGGCTCTCAAAATGCGTTCTCGGACTCTTTTAGTTTAAGGCTAACGTCAAACGTAATATCAAAAACGCCCCAGATTTCCCTAAAATACCTATTCAATCAATTTCTGGTAAACTTATAGCATTAAGTTATGCAGGAGAAAATTTTGATAAATCCAACGCCAGAACAACAAGATGTCATTGACTGGCAGGGCGATAAACTTGTGGTTAATGCTTTTGCAGGAACAGGAAAAACTTCAAACTTAGTGAAATACGCCGAAAAGCATCCCGACCTTCGGATGCTCTACATCGCGTTTAATCGCTCAGTGATGGAATAGGCAGACGAGAAATTTCCCGCTAATGTGCTTTGTAAAACATCTCATCAACTTGCATGGTCTGGTTTTGGTAGAAATTATGCTAATAGATTAACAAATTCTCTGCGGCTTTTTGATATTGCCAATGCCACGCAGAGCGATGACTGGCTATACGTAAAAACGATACAGGACACCTTAAAGAACTTTATGTGCAGCGTAGATAATCAGATTATGTTACGCCATTGTCCCTCAATATTAATGGGGGAGGTTAAAAAATCATTTACCGCTAATGAGGTCGTCAGACAAAGTGAACAACTCTGGCATCGGATGATTGACCTTGCTGATAATTTCCCCGTTATTCATGATATGTGTTTAAAACTGTACCAACTCTCTCAGCCTAACCTTTACCATCGTTTTGACGTTATTTTGTTTGAT
>VUJU01005692.1:0-12826 GCA_009835225.1 Aphis craccivora
AATTATCATTGGATTCAAATTTAACCCTCCTATAATATAAAATAGTGATCCACACGGCACCTAATGTACAGCAGAGCGGTACCCACTTACCCACTTTTTTTTTTATTATTCGATTAGCGTAAGTAAAAAATAATCTTACTGTGACTTAACTACAAAATGCTCCAAAAATTGAATAAAATCATGTCTAAAGCACAGAACTCGTTAAAAAATGAAAATGAATAGTATTTGAATGATATTAAAAAGAATGCAATACATACTAGAAAAGTAGAAACTAATGAAAAAAAATTTTATAATTATTACCTATACTTAAAAATGTAATGCTTTTATTAGATGAAAAAAAAATTATTTCTTACTTTTTTTTTTTTTTAGCCGTGATAAAACTATAAAAGCACTAGGGTTCACCCACTTATAAACGTACCTAGGAGGCCCCCGGCTATATTAAATCCAGCTAGCTCTAACTTTTAAGGATCATTCACTTCTGAGCTAATATGAAGTCTCGAAAACTACGGAAAAACAATCATGCAGCAGAACTATAATATGTAATACAATTCATAATGGTATATTTCGAAGTACATAATACATTTTGGGCGTAATGTCGTTTGTCAACACAAGCTTGTTGCGCCCATAGATATTAAAGAATGGATAGGCCATTTGTGCTTATCATACGGGCATGAATTAGAAAATATGTTGTGGTTATAGTGGTCTTAATACAAAGGTAATTATAAACTATAATTCATGATAAGACCTCTGCTAGAGCGAGAAGCATTGATAAAAACTGTCTCTCTTCCCCATTCCGGCACACTTCCCTCTATTTGGTTAATATAGCAAATATGGCCTATCCATTCTTTATTATCTATGGTTGCGCCCTGTGTCGTCTTTGATAAGAACGGTATCACCACCGATAACAAAATAACAACAAACTCGAGATGCTTGAAACAGTTGAAACCCGAATGGCCAAATAATAATAAAATACTTATTAAAATGTGCGTTAAATTCAAACATTTGATTTAAAAAAAATATTTCGACATCCATTCAATGTCGCTGCGACACTTTTAAGTTGTTAACGTGAATACGTGTATCCCCTAAAAACGAAAATGAAGTTTTTCATCGATGAGCTGGAGGTTTTGTTCCCGTACGAATACATATATCCCGAGCAGTACGCGTACATGGTGGAACTGAAAAAGGCGATAGACGCCAAAGGACATTGCTTACTCGAAATGCCATCGGGAACCGGTAAGACCATTACTATACTGTCGCTGATCGTCGCTTACATGGTCAAGTATCCGGCTAAACTCGCCAAGTTATTGTACAGCACCCGTACGCTGTCCGAGATCGAAAAAGCGGCCGAAGAATTGCGCGTGCTGTGCGACTACTACAAGTCGAACAAGTACGATGCCAACGTGCTGGGAGTGGTGCTGTCGTCCCGCAAGAATTTGTGTGTCAACCCGTCGATCGCTGGTGAAGTAAACGGTCGCGTGGTAGACGCTCGCTGTCACGCGCTGACTGCACCGTTCGTTCGTGCCCGACACGCCGATGGCGAGACCGTTAACGTGTGCGAATTCTATGAAAAACTCGATTCCCTGGGCAGAGACACGATTCTCCCTCCAAACATCTACAACATTGAGGACCTAAAAGAATTGGGTATAAAACAAGGCATTTGCCCTTACTTTGTGGCCAGACAGACGCTTATACATGCCAATGTCGTCATATACAGTTACCATTACCTCTTAGACCCAAAAATCGCTGGTATAGTTTCCAAAGACTTCAACAAGAATACCATAGCGGTGTTTGACGAGGCACACAACATTGACAATGTTTGTATAGACTCGCTGAGTTCACACATAACTAGCAAAAACCTGGACAGAGCTTTGGAAGGACTCAATAAACTGGACACTGAGATCACGAACATGAAAGAAAGGGACTCGCAGAGGTTGAAGGAAGAGTACAGAAAAATGGTAGATGGTTTGAGAGAAATTTATAGAAACCGCGAAGCCAATGCAGCTCTAGCCAATCCAATTGTACCCGATCAGGTATTAAAAATCACCGAATTGCCAGGTAGCATTAGAAGTGCTGAACACTATATTGGTTTTATGAAAAGGTTCATTATGTACCTGAAACTCAGAATGAATTCTACCACTGTAGTACAAGAAACTCCTATAATGTTCATTAAAGATGTGTTTCAGAAAGTATGTATAAATAGGAAACCACTGAGATTTTGTACTGAACGGTTATCATCGTTGCTAAAAACATTAGAAATATCTGAAATCATAGATTTCTCTCCACTTATCACAGTTGCTCAATTTGCCACTCTAGTATCGACTTACATGAAAGGATTTATGATAATTATTGAACCATTTGATGAAAGGTCATCAACAGACAGCTGTGTCATGCATTTTAGCTGTTTAGATGCCTCTATTGCCATTAAACCAATTTTAGATTATTTTAATACTGTTCTTATAACGTCAGGAACTCTATCGCCATTAGATATGTATCCCAAGATTTTGAACATCAATCCGGTAATAATGACGTCCCTGACCATGACATTGTCCAGACAGTGTTTTTTGCCAATGGTAGTTGGACGAGGTAATGACCAAGTAGCACTAACATCCAAGTGGGAATCAAGAGAAGACTCTTCTGTTGCACGTAACTATGGACATTTGTTATTGGAAATGGTAAAAGTGGTACCCGATGGTGTTGTGTGTTTTTTCCCATCATATCTATACATGAAATCCGTGGTAGCTGCTTGGTATGATCAAGGATTAATTGAAAAGATTTTAGATTACAAATTGATATTTATCGAGACACAAAATATTGTAGTCACTAATCATGCAATAAAATGTTACGCAGAAGCCATAGAACGAGGAAAAGGAGCATTGTTGTTGTCTGTTGCTAGAGGTTTGTAATTTTTTTATTCAAATATTATATTTTAATAATGAAATATTGTTCAAAACTTTATTTTAATGTTTATTCTTATATTATTCTACTAAATATCATAATTTAGTCAGTAATATTTTAAAACACTCTTTTCAGAATTTATCAATAATTATACATAATTGGCTAAAGAATAATCTATATATAATTGTATAACTACTTAATTGTTTTATTCAGTTAGAAAATAATATTAAGTACATTTAATTCATAATTTATTGAAATATTTATGTCTAATTGTAAGATTATTTCTTTGTGTTTTATTTTTTTTTTTAATATTACAAATTATTTTTGTTTACAGGTAAAGTATCTGAAGGTATGGATTTTGATCATCATTATGGTCGAGCAGTAATTGTTATGGGTATGCCATATGTCTATACTCAATGCCGTATATTAAAAGCCCGTATGGAATATTTATGTAGTCAGTACCAAATATCAGAAGGGGATTTTTTAACATTTGATGCTATGAGACACACTGCCCAGTGTGTTGGACGAGCAATCCGTGGTAAAATGGATTACGGCATCATGGTGTTTGCAGACAAAAGGTTTGCCAGACATGATAAAAGAAGTAAATTGCCAAAGTGGATACAGGCATATCTAACTGACAATGTTTGCAACTTAACAGTAGATGAAGCTGCACAAATGTCTAAACGTTGGCTAAGATATATAGCACAACCTGATCCAATTGAAAATCAAATGGGAATATCATTATTAGATGTAAATGGACTGAATAAAACTGATTTCTTAACTAAAGTGATTCAGAAATGTTGAATATTAGTTCAAATATATATTTATGTAATTAATATTTTTTGTAATTTTGTCTAAACTTTATTAAAGTTTATCCTTTAAGTGTTCAAATTATTTTTTATTTGTAACCAAAAATGTATTATATAATATTTTGTTATGAGATTATTTAAAAAATTCCTCAGAAATAAAAACTTTTTTTCTATTAATAAAATAATTATATTTAATTGTAAATTGATTCTTGCAATAATTGTAAAAAAAAAATTATTTTATTACATTTCAATGTGAAAATTGAATGTAAAACATATGTTCCTGTGTCTTAACCCTTTTCCATTGATGTTTTTGTGTTAAATTATATAGTTTTATTTTATTATTAAAATATCATGAATATGTTTTATTTATAAACACTGATGTCCCACCACTTTTTTTAAGATTTGAGTGTAGTAATGAATGTATTAATTTTACAATTATATATAGTTATTTTTGCACCTGGAGACACTTTGTATTAGAAAAAGTTCTCCAATCATCAACTTTGCTAGAGATCTTTTGTAATTAAATGAATCTATTTGGTACTTCTAAGGGTTAAAAAATGAAAATTTTTGGTTCTTTTTAAAATAATGTGATTAAACTAAAAATAATAAGAACATGTTAAATTTTAATATTATTACCTATTAAAACATTTGTTTGATTGCCAAAAGCATGTTCTATCTTGGCTTATACAATAATTTATCATTGAATTAAAATTGTATATATTCATTACCTATCCATAACTGTGCCTATTCAATATACAATGACACGCTTCACTCAATTTCTACAACTTCTATAAAACAGAGCGGTTATCAGCTAATATCTACTGATTAACTAGTTATATTACTATCAGACTTGCTTTTCCTAGTTTTTAATTGTATTTATGAAACTAAGTATAACACATAACTACATGAGTTATAGATACAAAACAAGTGTATACTCTATAAACAGTATTTTATAACTGTAGAGTGCACTGGGGGGATTTAGCCCCCCCCCCCAAAATATTGAACATTTTTCAAAATCATGTGGCCGACCGAACGTTGACTTATTTTACAACAATTTATTATTACAATATATAAATATTATTATACATTTATTTTTTCAAAGTGCTTAGTGCATACCTATGTCGTTACTGGTTAGTAATATGTGTTTAATAGTACTTCTTTTTTAGTTGGTGATTACTGATTAAGTAGTTAATATCTATTGAAGGTAATATTGTTATTAGTGAGGGGATGTAGTGGCAAAGCCACCACAGATTATTTTGCAAAGACTGATTTAAGCCCCCCTAAAATTAAATCCAATCTCCGTCAGTCTCCCAAAGCTGTTTCCTATTGTAAGCTGTTAAGTTTTCATTAATACCTATATATTCTTTATCCTTTAAATGTAATTTTTCCTCGTTTCCTAATGAATTATTTTCTTTTTTTTTTAAGAAAATTCTACTACTATTTGAGGTGCTTCCAAATTACGATTTGATAATTTCCGGTATACATTTTCAATATCAGAAAGATTAATATCAACGTCTATAAATCCAGCTATGTCATTAACTATTGCTTCAACATTTTCATTAGGTTGAAGGTTCCTTTTTTTCTTATTAGGTATAACTTATAAGTATACCTGACTACCAATATAATATTATAAATTATACTTTTTATGTTTAATTTTATATGTATTTTTTTTTCAAGAATAGAACGTGCCCTATTTAACATAATATTATGTTCATAAGTTCACAATTTTTAAACACAAATTCTTATAGCCTATAGGTAAATTATAAGTTGTATAAAAAGTTATTTGAAATAAGCATACAATAAAGAATAGCAATTATTATAAGTAGATAAATAGATTAATTAATACAATTAAATAATTACAATACATTTTTTCACATACCCAAGTAACTAAAATATCAATATACCTAAATCTTTTTTTTCTATATTTAGATATTACATACAATATACATACCTATAAGTTATTGTTATATGCATGGTTGGTAGGTACTATAATTATAATATTGACTATTTGTCTAGTATATTATAGTATTATACTATAATATAGTTGTGCAGTTTTAAAAGTATGATTATATTATTAATAACGTTAAGTATGTAGGTAAATATGGTATAGATATTAATTACCTACCTACCAGCTACTAATAACATTAAAATCCTAATTAATAATTATCACCTTGACTAAAATGTGACCATTAGCGGTCCCACAATACAATATAATATTTTATTAACAAAACGGTCGCATGTTATTCCTAACTTGTACTTTATACTATTGTATTTAATGAAGTTCAATAGAAAAATTTAAAGATTAAAAACCATATTATTTTATGGTCACGTGGGATGGTCACACAAGTACCGATACAATTTAAGAATTATACTGATGATTTGAGACATGCATTTAACTCATCAGCTGGTGTTGAATGTAGTATAACTGTCAACTGATAACCGAAAGGGTTTGTCAATAATTACCAGACAATAAAATGAGTGCGCTATATTCGTAAATCTCGAAGAGCTGATAGTTTATTATCTACATCTGTGGGGACAGAGGGGTTTGAAGTTTTATTCACCAACTGCCGGGCACGCTGTTTTCAACGTCCAGATTAATTACATTGCGCCATTGCGGTTGCCTATCTATTAGCACAGAATAAAACCACAAAATGCTATTTTTATAGTATACTTGTCTATAATTATTCCAAAGAACGACTAAAGTCACAGGAGACCATCGAGATGTATTTACTCATGATAAATATAATATTAAATATTTATTTTGTTTCTGTAGTTCCTGCACCATAGACCACAACTCATTGATTTCCAACCGGGCCACTGGCGTCTGGCACAGTGGACTGTTTCTCATAGGCACATGACATGTTATTCGTTGGTAAGGAAGAAGTCACTAGTCACTGTCCGAACTCTTGTGATGTATTTGAGGCACTGACATATGGTGTTACTTTTCCTCACGCCGTACCACAATTTTCACATTTGCGTGTTGTCCGTTATAAAATACATAGAGAAGACGTCTATGTACTTAAATATAAATCGGTGCTTTACATGTACAAACGAATCAAGTGTTTCGTCCTAAATCGTCCCAGTTGGACGGAAACCGTGTGTTGACCATGCAGTGGGACATCACCAACTGCACAACTGCATGGCCAGAAGTTTCGCTCTAAAGAATGAGTTGCATACCTGCATTGAACGAGATAAAAACATGAAAGACAATGACGGGTCCTTCAGTTTTGATCCTTGTACTTGAAAATGCTGACGCCACCAGTCGCGGTAGCTCAATCTTCCAATCTTCATACCACACATCATTCGACTGAAACTGCCAGTGAGCAGCACAATCAAAGATTTTCTAGGTATTGATGACCACGAGAAGCGTCAGACAGAAAATCTATTTTGTTATTGATATTCCGGAAAAAGAACGCGTAAGGAAGATGAATATGTTCCGGTATGTGGAGGTCTAATCGTCGAGCTTTGGAAAATTGGTCATACTTCTTAAAGCACACCATTCCCACGATGTCCGAGCTGCGACCGATGGAGCCGTTCAACAATAAGCATTTTTAACGTGGCGTACGAAAGCCTGTTCGTGTTCCCGTACATCATATACAATGCTACTGTCTTGCAATCGAATACATGTAGCACCGTGTGCAAATTCGGCATCGCCTCAGGGCAATTCAAAATGGCTTTTTTAAAAATTATTCAAGTGACTGAAACGAAATAAATTTAAAAATGAAATTTTAAAAAAAAAATAATTAAAAATAATTAAAAGATTAAATTTAAAACAGAAAAAGTAGGCAAATGAGTTGTATTACTCTGATCAAATATTATAATATATGCAGTACACACACACACACATATACATATTACATATAGTATTTATAATTATTGTAAATTTACAATTTTAATTAACAATTGTAAAAAAAATATTTAACTTGAGTTAACTGAGTTAGAAAAAAATCATTAACTATTGACCCGTCTTTTATACACCTATTCAATCAATTGATAACTCACTTATTGACACTATTGCATTCTGACATCGATGCTGCCACGACATCCTCCCATCATGAGTAAGTAAATACTGCCTTTTTAAGTTGATCGGGGTCCATAAAGAGGCTGGCAGATGAACAGGACTTATTGGAGACACAGGTAGAGGGGAGAAAAGAGGTGAGGAGACAGGTATAACACACACGTGTGGAGGTGATTGCCTGCTCACATGGATCTGCAAAAAAAAAACAAAAAGTCTATCATTATAAAAAAAAAAATATATCAAAATACTAATCTCACCGATTTGTTTGCCACTCAAAACTTCCCAAACGTACGGCTTCTTGGGGACACTGGCACTTATGCCCACCATCTCCTTCCGTCTCTGCACGGCAGCCGCAGTACTAACAGCCACACTCAACGACCTTCGTACTTCGGGAGTGTAAACGGGTACACTCCTGTACACGATGTCTGGCTTGGTACGGTCTGCCAAACCAGAACCGATAGGGTAATGTACCCGTTTATCAAAATTAAAGTCGTAGGGATATTCTTCTTGCTCCAATAGTCTTCACGCCGAGTGTAGAACACCTTGGAGGTCTCTCCCAGCTACAATCAAAATCAAATACATAACAAAATCTAAATGTTGATGACTGCACATTATAATACACTAATACACACATTTCCGCGTATGATGATCACACAATAATGCGTTTTTTTTTTAAGTGGTTTCTCCAAGAAGCCTAATCCACTGATGTTCCCACGTCGACGGTTTTTTAAACGCGGTATCCCTTATTGGCCTAATCCACAAACCACACCAATGACATGAATTACCCAGAACAGCAACGACGCATTGTGAACCCTTAACTGACATTTTGGATTTGTGTTCTGCTGGGTCATTTGTCTGGATACTGGTCACTGAATCGGGGCTATTAACAACACATTGAGCACAATGTTTATAATGTCGATAATAGTATTTTAGTAATTTTTGTTGTATCTAATAGCTTAATTATATTAGGTATTTTAATCTATTCTGTAATTATATTATTAAACACGAGTAATGTTTCTAGCTATAATGTATTTAGTTTAATTTAAAAGATTATGTTTATGTATGTATTTTTTGTCAATGGTTATGTTTTTTTTTTAAATAATAATTTTAAAAAGTTTTTCAATTGTAACTTTTCTAGAATTAATAAAATTTAAAAATGACCTACTTTATGTAATTAAATTGTATATTATGTTATTATTTTAAATACATTTTTTTATAATATTAATTTTAATAAAATAGACTGGAAAATATAATAAGTATTCAACAAAAATAGATACTTTCATTAAAAGAACAATTAAATGGAGTTCCATTGGATTTGAAACATGGTTCACTGAGTGTTTATCACATTTATTTACACCAACACAAATAGAGTTGCTTTTACGACCTAATCATAAAGTATTTCTATGGACTCCAGAAGATATTTCTTCAGCAATATCTTTAAGAAGTATTTCTACTAAGGTATATCACTATTTGTGTGATAAAAAAAAATTCTCATTACCTGGTACCTTTTATTGTTTAATTTAATAAAAATATTTATAAAATCTATTAGTACCTATTATTTAATTTATCCACTTTAGGGCTTTCTACACTTAGGCAATGGGTTTCAAACTTTCAAGTGGAACCAGGTTTGTTAACAAATGTACTTATATGCAAGCTAAAGGTAATTTATGAGAATATTGTATTTATTTTAATAAAGATTAAAATAACAATGATAAATTCACATGCTAAAGGTATTCATTTAACTTCTAAACAGAAAATTACAGTAATATCATTTGATGAGACTTATGTTTCTCATAGAATATGCTATCACAAAAAGTATGAAAAAGTGTATGGACCGCATAAGTATGTTCAAACTGTTGTAGCCAGAGGTAAAATATTTTAGACAACTGTCCTTACATATATAAAAATACATGTATAGTTTTCAATGTTTAAAATATTAAATTTGATTAGGTTTAATAGAAAATTAGAAGCAGCCAATCTTTTATAATTATGATACTCCTATGGATAAGGATATATTGTTAAACATTATAGAAGAACTATATAAAGTTGATTATGATGTTGTAGCAACCGTCAATGATATGAGACCTACAAACATTGGCTTATGGCATATTTTAAAAATAGATATGGGACAACACATCATTTAAACATTCCATTTCAAATAATAATGTCTATGTGTTCGCAGATATACCTCATTTAATAAAATTAGCTAGAAACCATTTCCTTGACAGGTTAAATTAATAAAAACTTATAAAATTGAATAGATACATGAATTAAAATGTTCTTTTAGAGGATTTATTCTTCCAAATGGAAATTATATTGGGAAAAATATACTACAAGAGTTACTAAATTGAAGTGCAGGGAAAGATTTTAAATTGGCCCATAAACACAGATCATCATATTAATATCAAAGGATCTGAAAGAATGAATGTAAGGTTGGCAGTCAATGTATTTTCTAATACAGTGTTTAATGCACTTTCGTTCTGTGGCCAACATCATATGATAGATAATGATACCTAAGTATAACTGGAAAGAAGTAAGTTAAGTATAGTAAAAACATGTTAGGTACATAATAATACAATACATAAAATTAGGCTTCTAAAGTCATTGGTCTCTTTAACGATTCACGATTGGTTTGATTTGTTGAATACACAACACACATTTGACAAAGGAACTGAAAGTTATGGTCTTAATTTAAAAAATCAACTTGATTTATTAACAAAATGTCAAATTTTATAAAAAAAATATGAGAGTTCATGGAAAGAATTATTTTTTACCATTTCAAAAAGGTAAAAATATTATATTTAAATGTATACAATTTTTCAAATTTAACTATTTTGTATCTCAAATACATCACTCATAAATTTGTTCAACAATTTAAATGGTCGAGGGCTGTCTTATATTCTTACAAGAAAATTAAATCAGGATGTAGTTGAGAACCTCTTTAGCTTTTTAAAGGGTATGGCTGGATCTGCATCTAACAGTATAACTATCCCTGATTTTAAATATTGGTAAATATTTCTTAATATTTGTTTTAATAATATACAAACTTGGGAAATTTTATAAATATATTATGTTGTTTATATTCTAAGGTGGTATATTTTGGGGAAAAAATCCAACTTTGTTTTTACTAAAAACAACAATTCTGAAAATGATTTAGAAGAACATCTTTTAAATAATTCCAATACAAAGGTATAATCAGGATTATTTATTGGGAGGGCTAAACACTTTTTGTAATCATTTTCTTTTTGTGTATAACCATCTGTATCCCACATATTTTTTGATTTCTTAATTAATTCATTCAAATCTGCTTTTGGTGTATTATTTATTTTTATTGGATTATACCTCTTTCCAGAAAAAAACAACTTCTGAGCAATGACAATAACTGATTTTTGCTTAGGAGTGGTAAACATATCGTCATTGATATTAATTTCTTAAATAGAAACGGTATTCTTGTTATAATCAATTTCTTCCATTGTATACAGCAATCATCTTCAATTTGAAAATGATTATTATTGATTTCAAGAATTTTTTTAATTCAAATCCATGTCCAAATCATCTGTAACAACATTGGATGTATAATTGTTTTCTTTTTTAGAAAAATCATCTGTAAACAATTTTCTCTTTACACCCACCAAAGTACTCTCATTTAGTTCTTTTTCTTGACCTAACATAAACATTTCTCTTTGAGATAATTCTTTAGGACTAACAGATACTTCATTTAGTCCAAAACTCTTTTGACAACGCTGAAATACTATTAGTTGGTTTTTACGATTACATTTAATTTCAATAGTTTACAAACTGAATAATAATAATAATAGTAACCTTATAAAATTATTGTATTTATGTACAATTGAATTTATAATGTAAATCTGTTCATAATAAACAAATGTTTATTTTCATAAAATTATATTTTTTGTTGATGAATATTGGTAAAAATTGAAAAACATATAGTTGTTTTAATATAATATTCTGTAAAATTAATTTAATTGTATTCTCTTATGTTGTGAATTAAATTGTGACTTGTAGGTAGGTACTAAGTATTAATTGCGTATCAGTTATATAATCACTTATGAGTTATAAGCTAAATATATTTCAAAGATTATATTTTGTTTGTTAATTTGTTATAGATATTTATTAATTATTAAAGTAGTATTATAGAACATGTAAATAGTAAATGTATCAGCATTATATTAGAATAAATAAATAATTAAATTCATGATGTAAAAAAATTATATGAACTTGCAATTCAATAAATATTATTGTGATATATTATCTAATTACGAATTGTTATTTTGTCTCTTCCTAAAATTGTATGTAAGGGGGGTGCCTATGATTGGTTTTAATAATGAGTAGTTAAGATGTTGATAACCTAAAAAACACACATAAATGCCCTAAAACGACTAAAACCTTAAAAAGTCTAATTGAATAAGTGAATAAAAATCATTTAAAAATAATCATTTTTATTAGAGATATGAGTGTGATAATGGGTGTAATAGTAATATAAAACATGAATTATAATATTAATAAACAATAGCATACATTTAAATTTTAAGCATTATTTAAAATTTTTAAAAAGTAAAAGCGTATATGATTGGAGTAGGTATGTCTGAAAGAGCGCTCGCTTTATCAATGTATAATACCAAAAACCCCACAATAATAATATTAAAATTATTTTATTTAGGTACCTAATGTTGTACAAAAACTACAAAGAATGACTTAAAAATGTTGTAAAATGACGTTAAAAAATAAGAAATTTTATTTATAGCTAAAAATGCCAAAAAGCAAAAAAATAGGTACAAAATAAAAGGGAGCACGAATCAAATTGTTAGCTAAAATAGCATCGTAATTTGTAGAGAATCAAAGGAAAAAAATGCATGTCATCAACATCATCCTAACTAATAATGAGTGGTTTTTTTTTTCAAAATTAAAATAATATAAAGTAAAAATAACAATAAATTTATGTGGTCACTTACCTTCACAAAAAGCAAATTCAATTTAATAAAATACTAAATAGTTTATAAAAAATATTCTATACGTGACTTTATGTCATAAAGTTGCAGATAGCTGATAGGTAGATAGTAATTACGTCCCATGACTCCCATGA
>VUJU01005693.1:0-12826 GCA_009835225.1 Aphis craccivora
TGATATTTTGAAACAAAAATAAAGTAGAACAAAAAAAATAAATTTCAAATAATTATAAATTAATAGTATGGAAAAAACGGGATTAATACGGGACATACTTGAAAAAACGGGACAAAATGCGTCCCGTATAACTTTCGTTGGGACAACGGGACATAAAGTGGAAATACGGGACAATCCCGTATAAAACGGGACGTATGGTCACCCTATACTAGCCAGCAGCGATCTCTCACGAATCAACATCCAGAGCGTTATTTTACCACATATTTTTACTATTATATTGACATTTTTATTGTTCGCGAGATTTTTGATCTGATTCGTGGAAGTTTGTTATATGTTTCCGTTGGACAGATTTCGTGATACCTACTTCATAATAATATTATATAAGTCAAAATTTTTTTTATTGACAACATTCGTGTGGAAAACTGGTAACATAGCCCAAGGGGATAATATGCATCCATCGACGAAATATCGAAAAAATAAATTAATAAAGTAAATCATTCATTTAATTGTAATAAGGCTTATTCATTTTTTAAATATATTAATTTAACTATCAAACATTATTTTACAATCACCTATACTGCAGAGAACGGTCTGATAAATTTTCATCTTTCGGATACAACCAAAGACACAATGTAAAATATAGCAAAGCATCACAGTCTATGAACGGCGGTGTTCATAACAGCATCACTGAAGATTTGATATTTAAAGGGGGACATAGCAGTCCAAGTGCTACAGAATTGTTTTGGATACTATTATTACTTATATAGGCCAAATAACTAAACTGTATATAGCTAAAAGAAATTCTTGGCTTAAATAATATAGTAATGGTAAGGCGGTGTTTAAATACCACATCGGTCGTTCGTGTTATCAATCGAAATATTTACGATTTACGTAACATAAAATAGCATCATCTATTTATTATATGTGATAAATTTTAATAAAATTTCATTTTTTTTTTTATATCCTGCAGATATACTTACGTCAACTTTCAACTGAAAAAACAAATAGATACCTACCTATGATTGTTCAAAGCAGTTTCGGAACAAATGAGCAATAATGATGATGATAATATGAATCTGTTGTATAATAAAATAAAAACTGATATTACATCCTTAAAGTCCGTAAACGACGTTTAATGTGATGATGAGATTGTGGTCCGCAGGAATGGACAGAGAAGACAAAGGGCAAGTAGCTGGTCGGCAGTTTATCATATATAAATTGTCTATTTCGTTATATAATTCTCGGCGCAAGGGGAGTATATAACAATATATTATTACAAAACATTATATT
This sequence comes from Aphis craccivora, assembly GCA_009835225.1. Classification (NCBI taxonomy): domain Eukaryota; kingdom Metazoa; phylum Arthropoda; class Insecta; order Hemiptera; family Aphididae; genus Aphis; species Aphis craccivora. Next base: position 1,291 of record VUJU01005693.1, read on the forward strand.
TGACACGCCCTCGATAAGCTTAGAATAAGTCCCATCCGTTTATTATTGCTATAAGTTACTACAACACGTCGAAATCAATGATAAAACCAGGATTTTGCACTCGAATCATTTTATTCGGGTTTTGGATGCTGCAGAGTGTATAAGCTGGCGTTCAAAAGCAGGAATAAAAAAAAAAATTAACAAACGTTTGCTCGTTAATAGTACCGTTATTATTCGGATTGATATACGGGTCAATACTGGTGTTTAATACCTAAGAAAATTTTTAAAAATTAATTGTACGTAATATAGACGAGGATCGTTTTGAGATTTTCAGTGCATTTTCTTAAGGTTTTCTAATGTATTCAATTCACAATACTATACTCATTTATAGTAATAATATTATGTAAAGATAATATATTTATACATTATACTTATATTTTTACTAAAAAATTGAATTGTACTTATCAAAAAGTATTCCGAAAAATATCCCGCTTTGTGGTATGAAATTAAAAATTAATAAGTTGTATAGTTAAAAAAGTAAAAACTTGAACAATTATAACGATAATAAATAGTAAAAATTATAAAAAAACTCGTTTTGTGACGACTTGAAATTATCTATTAAAATTTTTTTAACAAAACAACGACTGTTTTCAGACAAAAGAATCATCCGGTATATTATTAATTTATTATATTATATGCTTATACACTGAGAGGAAGCGGGTACTGTAAAAATTGTTATATATACAAACTCTGTCAAGTCGACAGCTGCTTGAGCAGCAGGTAGTGCGTACATAGAGAGCTTTTGTGTACACGCGGAAACGGCAGCTTTAAAGTTTTAATTAACGCTTCGGGTGGCATATACTGCTGAAACAAAGTTGAGAAAACTGGCGGGCACCGGCTGCGTAATAATTTATGGACGGCAAAGATTGAACGGTATATCCGGTCGTGTAGCGCTCGTTTTCCGTAATATTACAATGTTATATATAATATTATGTATACACAATATTATGTATATAGGTACACGGTGTGCACTGTGCAGTCGTGGCGCGCGAACGCGTTAAAACACTATAAAACAAACTGAGAAACGAATTAAACCGCCACCGCCGCGTCGGAACGAGCACACTTCCGCCCTTTAGCCTTCGCAATGTTGTTATATTATTATTATTATTATTATTATTATTATCATCATTACTATACATCTTTGCATCTCCTTCCGATTCTTCTTCTTCTTCATTTTCTCCACCTCATCGCACACAGTTTCCTTGTCACACAATACCAATACTTAGTGCAGGTATTGTTACAAGGTACAATTTTCATCGTACACGAAATTTTCTCAAAATCTATCATCGCCTTTTGATGCAATAAAAATGTTTTAATTTTTAACTTTTGGAATAGATTCTAGTATCAAATTGTGTCTAGTGATATTCTAGTCAGTACTTTACCAAAAATATTAATCAATGACCTGTGTTATATATGATATAACAATTATGCATAATTGGTTTGGTTAGGTTAGATTTATTCATTAAATAAATGGATACAAATATTTTAATAACTTCTATTCGTTCTAATATTAGTTAAAATCAGTGTCTTTGTAAATTTTGAAATAGACAATTTTAATTTTTTTAATTTTTTTTGAGGGTGGTAGATTGGGACGTTCGATATTATGTTATGTTATTATATTATTTGAATATTAATTAAATATTTCATATTAACCTACAGAGAGCTCTGACGTGTAAAGACTCGCCGACACCGACGGGGAAGTGGGAGCTTGTAAAATAAAAAAATAATAATAACACACATTTCTTTAAAAATGCGTATTGTTCGAAAGCTGGGAAGTCTTACTGTTCATAATCATATTATAATATCGTACTACGGAGTACTGTTGTATAATAATATTATATATCTACTGCCTTAAATTATCAATATTATTTATTTTCTTCTGTGTTAGTGTTCTCAGATCTACTTTCAATATAGGTACCTAATATATGCGTTGTCAAAAATGATTATATCGAAAACCATATAAAAATGTAATTTTTCATTTTATCGACAATCAAGAAGTACTTATCCGTGTATATTATACTGTAATTTAAATATAATATTATAAATAAATATAAATATACAATCGGTTATATAAATCATACCTATTTAAAAAAATTTCACGCTCGCATAGACAAATAAAATAAAAATAAAAACTAATTTATAAATTATATAATTCAGTATACAATTTTGATTTTTATCATCCACTATAAAAGTTAAAATGTTCTCAGTTTTAATTTAAGATTCTTTTATATTATATATAATATTTATGTAAGTCACCTATAGGTATGGGATTTGGGTTTATCAATATTTTAATATATATTTAAATAATATTATTTAATTTTTCTCATCTGTTGTTTCTATAATTGTATACCCTTTTTTTAATTGTTTTTTTCTAATTCTGTACTTTTTTCCATACTAAATTTTATCATTTATATATAAATTATTATAATATATAAATGATTTATTTATTTATTTATATTCATTTATATTTTTTTAGTGAATGTTATTATTATTACTATTTATATTTAAATTAATTAATTTTTAAAATATCATTAAATAGATCAAAAATATAATACCTACTATTATTATAATAAATTGTATACACTCAGAATTTATATTTGTTTATCATAGAGTTTATCCCTCCCTCTCAACTTTAACTGGAGAAAGGCACCAACATTATAAACATATGTTTTTACCAATATTTTTTCTATAAAAGTCAATAGTACACGTCTTAATAAAAATCATCACAATACCAAAGAAAAGATACAGTGTCAGTATAGCTGACAAACTTTATGGTATACGATTTAATATTTTACCTAAAGGCTGGAATAGATCTGTCGGCCAATATGCGTTTTAATGAAAAAGCGTTGCTTTAGTGATTATCAGATTATACTTATAGTTTATGTACGAAAATCGATATATTATATAAGGACCTATACACGGAATACTTATACAAAAGCTTATAGTTTATTTGTTTAAACATTTAGTCCTAAAAAAATATTATTTCAAGCGCAAACGTTTTCATTGGAAAGTAACGTAGGTAGATACGTAGTTAACTTAAAACGGACGCATTTGGTTATCCTCATTAATTTGTACGTTATATCCCTTTGGATGTTTTATGAGTAAATTAAAAATAAAAAAAAGGAAAAATAAATACAGCATTAAGTTATTGCGAAAAAGGTCTTCTTGAAATTGTGCAAATAATGTTGTAAACTCGACACTCGTACTCACGTCTCACTAGTTATTTTTATTTTAAGCCATTCAGTGTCATTCGGATGAATGAATTAACTATATTATATATTATCTTTGCATGTGAAAATAACGATAATTTATGAATTTAATCTTTATCTATACTAAAATAAATTAATGATTTATACACTTACATTAAGATACCTTTAAAATAATTTCGTGGATCCAGGTATATTTGTATTTTGTTAAAGTTCAGTCAAATAGCACGAAATGTAATACGAATACAAGAAGTCAAGAACTCGCATAAGCGTTCCTATAAACACATAAAAGTATTAAAATAATATCGAACAACTTTAGTTTATCAGAGTTCAAGCGTTTTAAATTATTTTGTAGGTAAAATATTATTAATTTTAATAGGTAGTTAAAACTTCAACAATTAATGAAACGTTCATTATCCGCTGTTCTTTCAGAAACCTATAAATCTTGAAAATACAAATGCACAATATTTTTCAAAAGATAATGTTCATGTTTCCACACAATTGGATATTTAAATGAAAAATAACTATTTTATTTGTTTTATAACTTATAAATTATAATTCCAAAAAATATTATTTTTCATTAGTGGCAATATAGTACATATTATACTTTTGGTCTAGGTTTTTGAAAATTTATTTTTGTTTTTGTTGTAAACATACCTATATTATAAATTATAAAATAATTTATTATTGGCTAATATAGCGTTTTCGTAGTTTTCTAGTGTCAAAGAAGTATTCATCTATATACTACAAAAGCTTAGGAGGTTGATGTTAAAGATTAAACTACAATTAATGTTAGAATTTCTTAATCACAAAAAGGAGCTCGATGATTCCATGATATTCAAAAGTCAACAGTCAACACCTTAGATCCAAATTATTCTTAAGACAAATCAAATTACATACATATTAATGTAATTAAAAAAATTGTTTACCTATTTAACTAATAGTTTATGTAGCCGAAATTTATTTAACATTAATAATCAATGTTTAAAAGAAATATTTTTAACATTTTTTTTTCATTATAAATTATTATTGTTATCGAATCGATATCATAATACTCCGTGCGTAAAAATCATTGTGCGGGATTTTCCCAAGCATGCACCGCATTACCCCATAATACTACATATATTTCATTTTGGAAAAAAAAAATAACATATTAATAAAATAAAAAAATATTGTTAGCATAATTTGTTTTGATCAAATATTATTTAATAATAATTAAAGTGTAAGTGGCTGGCTACTAATAACTAATAATTACTATATTGTTAAAAATAATATTACTTATTATTCATAGTGGCCAGCCACTATGTTTTATGCATTAAAAAAAAATATATTGTTAAGTTAAATCTGCGTATTTAAGATCATATAAATGATTTCTAGCTTTCGTATGCTAATAACAAAAACTTATATTAATGTTTTGGTAGTAAATCAAATGTTCGATTGCAATCCCCGGAGATTCTCCTTTTTATTTTTTATTTTATTTTGTTTGCAAGAATTTTGATAGAATAGGTAGGTATATTAAAAAAATGCATCTGTGTATACGTAACCATGCATAATACCGAATACTTATTTAATAATATACTATTATTTATTGTATTGTACTTACACAAAATTGTTTCAGTTTGAATTGATAATTTAATAAGTATCTATTTTTCTGTTATACGTCTCTGTATCATCGTATGTAAAAATAGTTTTTTTTTCAAATCAACTGAATACTGTTTGATTCTCGTTACGTCGTGGGCGTTTATTGCACATAATAATGTCTAATAAGACTTCATCTAGTTTTTTTTCGTATTCCAAAGAACATCACCAGTCAATAAGGAACACTTTAAACATGTTGCCACTCTCGAAAATTTGGTACGTATATTATTCATACTAAACCTCCTACATGATTATATCAATTGTTTATTTTCTATTTATTAATTTGTTTAAATTTAATTACATTAAAATTATTAAACGCCTAAAAATGAAATATGAATTTAGAATACATTTTACATTTAGTATACGTTAAGTATAAATACAATGATAAATAACAAATAAAAATTTTAAAAATGTTCTTTACATAAATATTAAAATACTAGAATACTAAATTTAAACAAATAATATTGGTATATCATTAGATCATTAGCGACAGACATCATTCTGTTAATAGGAACAATAAAGCTAAATGCTAATTTATACTCGGATTAGTATTATTTTAGTTAAATATAATGTATTAGATAACTTTACTAATTCTAAACTGAAAAACGGAGAAATTAAAAAAAAAAAAAACAAATCAGTTCTTGAAAGTTTACAAAACCATTTTGAAGATTAAATTACAATTTTAAATAATTGTTTTCCTATTATTTGATAAACTATAAATATTAAATCTATCCGACAATGATCGATAAAAAGATTGAGGTACATATGTAATATTAAATGTATAAGACACGGAACAAAAACGATTTTGAAAATGTTCTTTACATTGAATATGTGAATTTAAAACATATTGTCATATATTGATATATATTATATAAAGAGACTGATTATTCCGCTCGTTTGTCTCTAATAACATATTTTATTAACCTAAAATGTATGACATTTCTATGAGTTGTCAATATTACATTGTATTATTCTCTTTTTATAGTTCAAAATGTCATCAACATATTTTCATTATGTTATTTGGATTTGAGATGTAATGATTAAGAACTGTAATTGTTTAAAGAAAGATTATGATGATGATGATGAACTCTTATATGAAAACGATACGAACTTGAAAGTAAATACAGTTTAACAATATTACATTAAGTATATACATTGTTAGATATATGAAAATAGATAAAAATTATTATTATTCATACTTATAAACACAGGCTGTATATTACAGTCGAGATGATTATTTAAGTCATATGCGAAACTAGATATTCTTAACCATGTTCTCCAGGAAAAAAAATCTTTCTTTCTTTGTATGTCTTGTACCTAAACAACTTAGTATAACACTGGCAAGCTTGAAGCCATCGGTAAACATTAAGCAGTACCTAGGTATTACCACCAATTCATATACATAAACAGAGTATTGTATTCATTTATCGTATACTGTGATTCGAGTTTTTTTTTTTTACAATTACAAATTATATTATATTTGTTATCCTTTGAATGCATTGGCAACACTACAATTAGTCTGACCCGCTAGAGTTTCGCCTATGACTCAAGTACTAATATTATGCACTATATACATTTTTTATTATACGTGTACGAATTGAAATAAATATTATATCAAGCTTAATTTGTATTTTTGTTTTGTTTTTTAATATAGTTGACGTTTTGATGGATCAGACGGTTTAGATAAAAAATCATTGATAGTAATGCAGATAATTTTTCAGTTTCACAACTTCACAAAGACACGATGAGTGTTGTTAAAACGAAACACCCAAATAATGTTTGCCGTGAACATGTCAGGACTTACTCCCGACTCCTGTTACTATATTGTAGACATTTTTTGGTGCAATTTAATAAATTCGCCAATTTTATTTTTATATATAGTTAGTACTTTAACTAAATTTAATTCAACGCTCATAAAATTTTCACATATAAGTTCATAATCATTATCAAAATCATTCTCTAACCGATGACAGTTCATATTTATTATATTTCTGATTTCAGATGTAAATAATTATAGATTTGTTTTGTTTTTTTGTACAGTTCTTGTTGTATTACATTAATACTTAGTTTTTTTATACTTAATAATTTAGTAATTATTTTGTTTTTTAAACAGTCATTGTTATATAATATTTATGTAATGCCATTTCAAGTTAATAAATATTATGTTATTGGATTCAATTAAAGATGTTTTTAAGTAAGCTTTCTGATTGTAAAATTATTTATTTTCTAACAATGTAAAAAAAAAATATGCACTTTAATTTAACGTACATTCCATTGTTTGATATCAATTAATAAAATGTAATACAATAACATAAGTGTATCGTTTTTTTTTTATTTGTATTTTTTAAAATTTATAATAGAGAAAATGCATATGATATTTAGAACCATTTGTTATGTATACCGAGGGGTTGGGAAGCGGCGGCGCCTGCAAGAGAACAAGTGCCTATATGCAAACTCATAATGTGTTAATTCAGATTCCGGCACCGAACGTGATATAGAATTTATCTGACGGACAGATCGTCATTGCATATCGTATATTGATACAAAAATAAAATGTACTGTTTAAGTACAACAATACGAATTGTTTAAAAAATCACATTGGTTAGTAAGTAAATAAAATAAAAAATGTATATATATACGAGATAGTAAGTCACGCGTCGCTCGTTTGGCGAATAAAAGGCGGACCGCCTGTATAGGACCTATAAAATGTATAACGATATAATACGATAATGTTATCGTACCGGGGATTACACGTGTACGGGACCATTTGAAATGATTACGTCCGGATTGTCGTGCGACGCTTCAAGCAGCCGCGGTCGAGTACCATGTGGCGTGTTCCGGGCGGCACGTGCGGACGGTCCGGCCGACTCGCTAGCGTGCACGTGCGCAGGACCGCTGCCACGCGTGTAATGATTGATGTCGCGATCCGCCACCGCCGGGTGGTCCGGCTGCTGCTGCTGCTGCCGTTGTGGAGGTAGCGACGGAGACCGTTCCCCGGCGATGTCGCACTCTCTATAACAATAATATATAGTAAACAATTATTATCAATCACGGTGCAATGTCTATGAATATAATAGTGTCTACATCACACAGGACGATTCACGGCAACGGATCGACAGAATTTCCCGGCCCGGGAAAATCGATTGGATTGCCTTTAGTAGCTTAGTCCTTAAGTGCGATAGAGCAATACATGATGATTCACCAGAATCATCATCCCCTACATTGTTTTTTCATTATATGAATAATAAATTTATTCGAATTCTGCAGATTCGTGGAATTCTCAATAAGACCATAATTTCGAATTCTTGAGACTTTTGTATTGACTACTCAAGGACTATTATTGATGATACACACTTTTGTTTTTCAAATTAAAATTCTTATATACTACTACTTACTTTGTTTTAAAATGATATAATATAATTGTAATTATTATTACAGATTATGTATGCTAAGTTTCAAAAAAAAAAAAAAAAAATCCGACCAAGCCATAATATTTTCCATTTTTAACCTCCTCGTAGAAAATCCTTTTTTAATGGCTCTTTACATTATATTAAGTGAAATTAATTTCATAAATAAAAATATAAAAATACTATATATTTCAGATCTTATATAAAGTATTCGCAAGGTATTATACGTAACTTGTAGAATACTAATATTTCAAACGTATATTATATAATAATAACTATATTCCACTTTTCGAACACTGCTGCAAATCTGTAAAAATATTTAAAAATACTGTCGATATAAAGAAAAGATGTTTATTTTAAAATCTAAAGCTCTTAAAAAATTATACATGTTATTCAATTTAGGTTTTTTTAAAATTATTTCCAAAATTATTAACTCCTAATTCCTGTCCTCTCCTCTACCATAAAGCATTATAAAAATATTATTTAAATTACATTACTATTTTATAATAGGAGTACAGACAGTACAGTGTGCATGAGTTGCACATCGTTTGGATGAATATTATTTTAGGCATATAAAGTTTTACCACACTACCACCATACCTGTACCTACCTACTTTTACGATTCAATCGTGCTATCCGAAATCGCTCGTAAAAGTATAAGTCACAGTGTTCACACGAATGTCGGAATGTATACCTTATGATTTTTGACCACGTACTTATATTTACATATTTATTCATAAATTATGTTGGTATACCTAGAATATATCCTATAATAATTATAATATAATACTCTAATCGATCTGCTGTGGAAAATATTTTATATATTGGAATTTACGATCGAAATATTCTCATGTCACCTACATTCGTCGTTTTAAAATAATACTCACAATCTTTATTTATTATTTTATTTCCATAAAATATATTATTAAATGTTTAATAATTGCATAAACTACACAGATTGTACAGAAGCACAAATCTTTACACTGTTTAACAACTATTTTCCAATGGTAAGTTATTTTCAATGGCCGAGTATTGATGGGGTGGGAGGTAGGTGGAGGTTATCGTTACGGAAGACGGAACTTGCGTATATATATTATACTTGAGACAATTACGCTAATCTCCTCTAAAAGTATTTCGTAGAAATTATTTCAAGTTTTTATTAAGTTAATTTATGTGTTTGTAGTTCGTGAGAAACAACTTAAAATTTATTGTAGTAACTTACAAAACTAAATAATTGAAAGAAAAAAACATTTCAAAAACTCGATGTATATATGTAATATATATACAGATAGATCATTTGGCACCGACTGCGCAGACAGTGAACTTTATTTTCAGAAATAGATACAAGTGAAGCTAGGGGATTGAGGGCTAAACCCTTACCGAGGTACAATTTAAAAGATCCTTTCACGTGAATATAATTACTCGAATAACAAATGTGTGTTCAGTGTTCACTGTGTTCGTAGGAAAAAAGAAGTTTTGTGCAACTTTAAATGGTATAATAGCTTTTAGTGTACAAATAAATAATTAATTACAATTTATTTTAATTGAAATTAAACTAAAATTGTATAGAATAACTAGATAGTCTAAAAGTATAAAATAAATAGTTTTAAGTATGATTTTCATGTATTATTTTTTAATGTTATTAACAGTTGTGAATTCATGAATATAATTCAACACTTTAACTGTAATACATCTAACTATCTATATTTATAAGGTAAAAAAAAATTTCTGAACACAACACTGAACTAGTGCGCAATAGTACATTTTGATATACGTGATGTGCACTGCACACACATGTTTGTGGGGAATATTGACATTCATTGATTAATAATAATGTTATTGCGTATAATGCCTTATTATTGGCTATACGATTTCAACGTCGACCACCATAATATTATGTCGTCGTATTATTGAATTATACTAAAATACTTTATACTTACCTACTTTATGAACACAAATCGAGATGAAAAAGAGCGTGAAAAGGGTGAATATACTGCAGTCGCAGTGAATAGACTTCATTATTTTAAGTGAATTTCTAATAATGAAATCAAATAAAATCGTAACCAAAAGGCATTATCGATAATGCCTTTTATTATCGTAACCGGGTTTCCCCCTGTTTGAATCTTATCCCCCTCAATAACTTATCTTATTTTCTATTTAATATTTTTGAAGGATAATTAACAATTTCTTTATTTGAAATACACAATATTATTAAGAAAAAAAACAATATTAATAATAATAACACAATGTTTTGCTTATGGCATATCAAGTCTATATCATTAACATTATTATAGAGCCCAAAATTAATATGCAATACACATTATGTAAACATTTTAGGCTTTTTATTTATATTAAGCATTTAAATATGTAAATTTTTTAAATTTGAATAAATGGATAGAAACATAGGGGGTAACAAACATCACGGTATCTAGTAATACATCCTAATCGTATGATTCGTATGTTAAAAATTTAATTTATTAGATAAAATAATAGGAAAGTAATATTATTGAACTTATTAAGTTATATACATATATATAAAAAATGAGCATAATATTGGGAATTTAAGTTTGAAAAAATATATTAATATATTATATATGTATTATAGGTGGTGATATTAATTTGATTTAATAATAATTGTGAATTAAAACTTTAATATATGAGATATTTTATAGCAAAAATCAAATGGCCTAGCTATGTTCTATAAATTAAAATATTGTATTCACTCGTTCGATTTTAATTTGTATATTATTTATTTGTACATATCATATTGCTCCACGTGCTATTAGGACGTTGCGAACAATTGATCGTTGCGCATAAACACTCATCAAAGAATTAATAGCAGAAATTTGCATTGTTGCGATTTATTGCAAAATATATTGTTAAGCGAAGTTGTCATATTTATGTGTTTTTAGCGAATATTTTTATACATATTTCGATACAAATAATCATACTGCAGAAATCGCCACTGTATGTAAACAAATATATTATACGTAGCACTACAATTGTCATTGACATAATATTAAATATAAATTTATCGGTTACCTATCTGCAAGTTTGAAAATGTCATATAATAATTTACATATATATCTTTGTGATAAGTACGTAGATACCTACATAATAGACAAATATTGATGAGTATTGAGTAGGTATATTGTTTTGTTATGTAGTTACTATAATATGATACCGAATCTAAAATAATATGAATTGCATTTTTATCAAAAATTATTAAATCCTATATACGTACTT
>VUJU01005694.1:0-12822 GCA_009835225.1 Aphis craccivora
GAAAAAGATAGTTAGACGTAGTGGAAAAGGACCTATACAGAATGGGAGTTCAAAATTGGAGAGAACTAACTCAGGACAGAGATAAATGGAGGGATTTAGTGATGGTGGTGAAAACTCTTAAAGAGTATTAGGGCCAAATAAAGAAGAAGATACCTAGACACAATACTTTTTATATGCATTTAATGTTAGAACTTTATACAATTCGTTAAAATTGCAAAAAATTTCAAACTATTTTGTAGTTAGAAATGCATAAAACTTTTCTTACTTCTTTTTTTATACAAGATTTCTCATAAGTAGTTCATACTGAAACTACACAATCTAAAATAAATAAAAAGAAAATTATTTTCTATAGACATTTTAAGTTAAAATTTGGACAAAATAACTTATTAAACACAACCCTAGTATAAATTGCACTAAAACTAAAAAATAGTAAATACCAGGATTCAACTTAGCTGAGTTGGTAATAATAAGTAATAAAACTATCTTCTCTAGTAAGTATATATTTTTTAACACGTGAACAACAATTAAACATAAAAAGTAAATTATGAACCACTCATTATTATAATTCGAAGTCCCAACTTTACTATAGTTGTAAGTTGTTGGTTAATAACTATTTAAATTTTTTTCCATCAAGAAATTTTTCAAAATACTTAAAAATTTTGTTTTTGAAGTTTGTGCTATTGATTAAAGCTAATATTATTCAGTATTCACCATAGATCAATACAATAAATACAATAAAATATTTGTACCTTATTTTAAGCCAAACAGATGATTTTAATATTAGGTGATTAAATTTGAGTTGACATTTTAAAAATATTGGGGCCAAAGTTTATAATAAAGAAAAATTGTGAAACTCTAAATCACAAAAATATTATTATTTTTCACGTAGAAAATGTTAAATTTCTAGTTCTATATTTTATCTTAAAATCTGTTGAAGTATGTTGGTAATAGGAAAGACTTTTTTTTAACCTGGAAGGGTTGAATTTTAAATTTTAAAATTTGGTTTTTGCAATCGAAATCGGATTTTCCGGACACCCTCCATGAGTGTACATATTCCGAAACTAACGTTGTGAATTGTTGCAATTGAGTTGCAAAATATTGGTATTGGTTTTAAGTTGATAGCAATAAGCGAGGGTGCCAACTTCACAGATGTAAAAAATTCATGTGAATGATCAAATACTAATCAAACTTGAGTGCGTATATTTAAAAAATAATTACTTCATTTTAACAATATGATATCCAATATACATTTAAATATTTTATAAACAAATTCGCGTGGAAAAAAAAATCAAACGCCTACTATCCGTTATCATTTACGAATTAATTTAGTTTCAAATATACGAGTATAAAATCATATATATATATATATTATTTCACAATGCAAACGACTTACCATGTATCCTCCGTACAAATTTCATTTTGAAATCGAATAATCTATACATAGCTAATAGTATAACTTTAGTACTTATGTAGGTACCTATGCATTGTATTAATTCCTAATTATGTTCAATGTACCTACCTATAATATTTAATAATCCGCATATTTTATTAGTACCTACATTATGATTGTTTCCGTTGGTATGGAAAATTGAAAAAAAAATCTGGTGGGTCCGTCCGCTACAATATTAATCAATTTAAATATTTATATTAATACTACGCGATTCATAGAGGTACAATATATGTATATTATATACTTACAAATAGTGTGGGCCGTTGAAGAGTGTCGAGTTAATTTGACAGTAATACGACAACCTGTTATCGTAAAAACAATAATGTTTGTCCATGTACCTCCATAGTTGTTTCAGCAATGATCTTTTATACTTTTTACTTGACTCCATACGAACTGTATTTGTATAATTTACATAGGTATAATACGCCCACCCGACGTATCTATAGGTACCTCAGGTACCTGTAACAATGGACAGGCTAGTCTATTACCAAAACGTTGTTGTATTCATATACCTATAATGGTATATACTATATACCAATAATGGTAAAGGTCTCTGGATGCATATCAGGTATATTATGTGTATTTTCATTGCAGGCATGCTATACACAATGACATTTTATTTTATATTTATTACCCGTACGACTATCACCATAATATTATCTATATATGTACATGCGGCTCTTTGTTTTTCCCCTAAATAGTAGTACTTATATGGATAATATACGCCGAAACATTAAAGTCGCCAGTCGGCGACACTTAAAATGAGTTTTTAGACATTCATATTATATTGTAAGAAAGCAAAAAACAAATTTTATTTAAATATACCTACCTATTATCCTTTTAAATGGCATGAACCTCGATAATTTTGTACTTTATATTCTGTATTATCATTGTTAACGCATTACGACTTCAACGGATTCTATAAGTGCGGTACCTTTCATATTTTATGAAATAAAAACTTATCCCTGCAAAGAGTTATTGTTTTTAAACATAATTACAATCAAATTTCTAATACAGGTAGGTATTTATAATAACTAAACGTAAATAACATATAAGATAAATAATAATGTTATGTGCACTGTGCAGTGTTTAAAAAAAATAATGATGATGATATCTGTATGGAACCCCCTTATTTAGTTTCTACGTATAAGTATTATATTACTATTTTTCTTGAATTATTATTTAAATACGTTATAATTTTTGAAAATAAAAAAAGTCACATAAATAAGATTTAAACTTGAATAAGTATCAGTTTTTCTTACTTTGCGCATTACCCATATATTACCTAAAAAAAAAAACCGCATTGAAATCAAATAGAATATTTTAATATATAATATATTAAGCTTATTTTTTCTTCATAATAATTTAGCATGATATTATATTATACTAAGCTCAATCGCTTTCGTGTAATCTGAGCTCACGGAAGTGCGCCAGGCCAAGTTCAAGCAATGCCAATGTATCTTTACACGAACCGATTCGCCCAGTTTATCTAACCCATATTATCTCTCTTTCCTTTAAAAATAAACTTTTGAAATTTAAAACATAGATTAATGTCGAGTAGCTTAGGACGCTGTAAGAAAATGAGCCCTTAATATTGTGCCATTTCAAAATGGATCGAGTTTGGGAATAACATTAAAAAATATGAACGCTATTCTATATATATAAATCGGATTATGCTGAATATAATTTAAATTAAGCACCTATAAGTAAAAGTATCCAGTATATTCTAGTAAGCTAATTTCTTTTGTTTTTAAATCTCTTTTCGCATACTAATACGAAATCTAATTTCTAGATAGAGTTTGAAAGTAGTTCGAAAAAATAAAAAAAACATTACAATTTTTTGACGCGTTTTACGATCAGACTTTCCCGACGCGGATAAACGTCGCTCGTGACTGTAAGACTATATACCTAAGCGGAACATAATAATTCGTATTTTTCCGAAAGGTGCGCGTGTATAAAAACTTACTATAGGATTACGATTTCAAAGTCTCAACTGGTTTCTTTTATATTTATTTTTTCGTTTTACGATTTAAAAAAAAAAAAACTACTGTATCTAGTAGACTGAAATAAAAACAGGATTAAATCATAACGTGACCTGCAGTCCAGCCGTTTTTACAAGCCATTGTGCGGCCGGGAATCAATCATAAATGACAAATGGATTTGAACCAAATAGATATAATTGTACCGCACCGGTAGGTCCTCTTTTGTTCCGTCCACGTCCCATTGTCTTGAGATGTACTACCGACGACGGTATACTGCATTCATGGCGACACACGCGCGTTTATTCGTATAAGTACACTACTCGTGTTGCACAATACACAATTTTATTGTTATTAAATAGTATGTCCGAAAAAATTCTATTTCCATTTAGATTTGGGTTTGCCCTAAAAAAATATATATCACCATCAGCAGATATTTACAGATGGCCGTTATGTTTGACTAAAAAATACATAGATATCATAATATGTCTACGATAGATTATTATATGTATATGTTTTCTAAAAGAATTAAGTATACCTAAAGTATACTGGCTAATTCACATTATTCACCCCTTCTCATACTTGTTCTAAAAAAAAAACTAATGTTTTAACACTTAAAAACAACTTAATTTTGTGTCATAGTAACAACTAACACGTATGTAATTATATTATATATTCTATATAACACGTTAGATATTGGGTTTAGGTTTAACATACGTAAAAAGTAATACAATTCTTAGTGTTCTCACATACGTTGAGCCTTAGGTGATAATATAATACATAGGTATTATTGTATGTGCATGATGTAAATATTATTATATTATGTAGGTATATTTTAATACCATTGTGAATCGCCAATTATAATGCGTGTTTGGCAATACTTGCGCATTTCCAATCATTCGGACATAAATATATTATAAATTATTTTTTAACAATTTTATTATAACACATAATTATGATCTAAATATACTAGCATAAAATATAATTAATTTGCATATTCGTTCTCCGTGTCCCTTTACTTTTCTGAAATATAAAAAGAAATAAATCATATTAATGCTTATATTACCATCATACATATTATTATTTTGAGGGCGCCCGTATTTTCTATGTAATTGTTAATGGTCAATATTATATTTGTTAGCGCCCGATAAATGCGTCGGGCTAAATATATATTTAGCCGTGGTCGAGCCGTTCCAGCGGCTCAATTTGCATGCGTGAAAGTGGACATTCTTATTTTTATTATATATAGTAATTAACTTTAACTGATAACCTTTTCTTCTAGTAGTCCTTTGGTTATCCAGTATACGGTATACATCTTTTATCAAGAACCCTAAAGAAAATGATACCACGAGTATGAATGCAAACTACAAATTATCTTTAGAGATCATATTTATATTCTGCAATGTAAATAAATTATGTTTGGTTTCAATTATAAAGTATTAAAAGTAATAGCAACCATCTATATACAAAAAGATGTCCATGATTATCTATTCAATTTTAAAAAGTATCATATAAATATATTATATATTAAGTAATTGTTCTGAATTAGTTGATTGAGTGGACTGTCATAATTAGGTTAATTCTTGCATGTCGCTACGGCACAAGATGAACCACTCGAATGTTTTTTGGGGTTTGCACTGTTTGTAGACATGGTAAATGATACAAAAAAAAAAATGATAAAAAATGTAATTATTAACTGATTACCTTTTCTTCTAGTAGTCCTAGGGTTATACAGTATAAGTCTTTTATGTAGAGAATAATTATGTGTGCAATTATTCTCAGTCTTTTATAATAAATGTAAGAGTGAATTAACCTATCATGAAATTTAAAAGTAAGAATATTATCTAGTAAATATCTCATAGGTAGGTCTTTTTATATTTTAATTTTAAAGCAAGTTATGAGTATTTTTAAATTTTAAATTGTTTGTACATCTACAGTTTTCATAATTCAATTTAAAATTAAAATATAAAATTACTCAAGAGATTCACTAGTTAATGTTCTCATTAACAGAGTTAAATGGATTATTCAGAACGTACAATTTTCTATTGTAAATTTTAAATGTACCTAATGTAAGATATTTTTATTTACTTGGTTATGATGAAACCAGCACCCAATCCGTCTTGCAGACGAAAAATGATCTTGTAATGTTTTACTTAAGCTAGTTTCAAAATCAGTTAGTATTTTACTGGGGTTAAAGTTTGGTAGAAGTTCATTTTTTACATAATTTAACACTGCATAGGTGGTAAAAACAAACAATTTAGTACAAATCGTTTGCCAGTCTGATTGACGCTCAGTATAGTGGTGTATAATAATAAATAATACGCGAAGTGTAAGGCAAATACCACGAAGTTGTAAATAAACGTTTTCGTGAGGCCATACCCCCTCCTCCGAAAATTTACAGTTGTCTTGCTGTATTACGTTTCGCAAATTCACGATAATCTTTAATTCTTGTTTTAGTCGGATATAATACTAGTTTTGTCAATTCATTGGCTTGTACAGAATTTTATTTTGGGAATGGTTTTAATTTTTTAACATCATAGGATATAGAATTTACAATCAGATATATAATTAGATAGATATACTATACAGTCTTTTGTTTTTATCCTTTTTTAGTCAAGTATTGATGAACAGAGTTATATTTCACTGTCACTATATAATATGGTATAATAAATATATTATTTCATTTTAAAAAAAAAAAATAAAAGAGGTTAAAAATTCAGAAAGTCAATTTAGGGGTACTGAGGTAGTTTGAACCCCAAAACCACCCCTTGGGTCAATTCACACCAGTATTAAAACTAACAAAGCTAAACGTGAACTGCAGCTGAACGTACATTTACACCCTTGACATCGAAATGCTGGTGTGGCGTTACGAGATGTAGAGAGTTCTGTGCGAACAATCTGAGTAGTCGCATGCACTTATTATTACACGGATCACATACGTGAAAAGTGTTTCTGCCAGAGTGGTTTCTTAAGGGTGTGTTTTGTACAAAATATGTCGCAGCAAATAAGTATTATTCTAAAATATATATGTTCAGGCTCAACACAAAAAGAAAACCAGGATATAAAAACATGACGTGGAGGTTGTGGATTGAAAAGTGGTGTTCAAAGAACTTTAACGAAAGTACTCCACAATTTTATACAAATTTTTGCTTTTAAACACAAATAACATTACACATGAGGCAATTGTTATTTTCATATTTTATAGAATATAGATACGTCGTTTATTCGTGATTTTACATTTAAAAATAAAATCAATTTAGCTTGACTCGGAAAAAAGATTATTATTATGAACGCCGATAATATTTAAAATATAGAGTAATACGTATTGGAGTGAACGTTTCCTGTGCAAATAAATATATTTTGAACAGGCTTTTTTAAAGATAAGTATTCAATAGCTATTATCGGTTCATCAATAGTCTAAAGTGGTTAAAATCGTTAGTATGTGCGTGCTCGAAGTACAACAACTTTATAATCTCAAATACATTTATTTTTAAAATTATATTATACACATGATACCTATGCTTTAGTCTATAAAATAAATTATTTAAAAAATATTACCTTATAATAGGTAAACGTTTTTGTTCAGCGTGAAATTCATTCGTTGCACAAGATATACCGCATCCCAATATATATATATATATTTATTATTGGCGAATCGTAAACATCATTAAATGAGACAATAATATTAAATACTTATATCATTCGACCATCGCGTATAACAATATTTGATTTATTCGTATAATAACATATTATGCGTATGATGTGCATGCCCTGTACTACACACCTCTCTCAGTAATAATAATTTAAAACCAAATTAAAATAGCACAGCCAATGTCTGTAGCCGTTTACGCCCTACGGGATGTGCAGCGGTGGACGACGTAAATTATTAACACGTATAACGACGACGACGTTGAGATTTGGCATACTCGTAAATACGAGTACCTATGTATAATGTATTTTTTTTGACACCTTCTAAATAACTTTAATAATTATTATTATACAATACTTTAGGAGTTTTTCGTATGGTTCAAAAAGCGAAAAACAACGAGCATTATAGGTATCGGCGCAAGTAATTAGTCTTATATTATATACTCGCACGTATTATACATTATATTTAGTGGCGATGACGTCGATGGTAAATGAGATAGTGAAATACAACCCATGTGTGTGCGTGTATTACAATAGCACCCGCCATACGAGTATATTCGACTAAAACAATAATGATATATCGAACGCTTTGTTGCCGTTTGTTATATAAATCGTTTGGAATCGCATTATTTATTGTTCGTATGTAAAGGTAATATAATATGACGTCGAGACCTACAGCGGAAAATATTGCCAAGAGTACCTATATACTTAAATTCACGAATAACTGCAGTGAGACGAGACAGTGGCGGATAGACGGGCGGTGGTGACGAGGAGGAAACCCGTGTTAACAATACAAGTTCGTAGATTTTTTTGTGCCTACCTATATAATATTATGATGCAGGACACGCGTATATATATAGGTATAAATAATATATTATATTACGTGTAGCGAACATATAATATATACTTATATATGATATACTGCACGCGTGCAGTATATAATATTATATTATCTTCTTTTCCGTTGTCGTTTTTATAATTGCCGTTTAATATCTTGTTTACATTATGCAAATCGGCCGCGGATGTGTAATTTTGATTATGTTACGGCGGCGGACACCCGTCGAGCGCCCACGATACACTGTTGCAGCGTCCGACCGCTGACCGCTGTGTGACGATCAACATAGTATATAATATTATATATTATATATAATATCATTACAGTATTGTGAGATAAAAGAAAATATTATAATATACACGAAAATGATAATACCGCCACGCGCTCGCGTGTGTGTATTATAGACGTGTATGGGCAATAAACAAAAATGAAAAACTGGTTGATACATTGTTAATTAAAATCAGAGTGGCCCTGCTGTTATTATTATTTTTTTTTTTTTTTTTTACCGAAGCTCGAAAAAATATCAAACTCGCTTATGTGGTACAGCAGTTGTTGACTGTTGTTCTTCGGGGCGATGTGTAATAAGTCGTGTTATTCGAACTACTTAGGGGGTCGAAAGTATAATAATATAATAATAAGTAATAACGCTTCGAGTTCGTTTTCTTTTCGGTTCTTTATTTTAATCCAACCATAGAATTGTCGGCTTTCGTTTGTACTGCCCCGGCCGCACAATCATTTTGGTTCGGTTACGCATTCGTGTGTCATTGTTCACAGATAATTAGTATTACATGGGTACTGCCACCGCCGCTGCAATAAGAAAAGAGAGCAATCAAAAAAGACCTATCCAGGTACATTTTTTTACGGCCTTAAGGGATCTATCTGTATATAAGTACCCCGATTCGTATTGTTGTGCTATCTTCATATACACATATATAGTTGTATAACAATATTATTTAATATATTATATATAACTATCTTATTTTTTTCCTTGTGAATGAAGTATTATTTTTTTTTTAACAATTGAGGGAGAAAAGAAATTGATCGATTCAGAGCTAAGTATACGTATGGAAATATTTTGACGTCGAAACACAACATGTGTCAAATCTATTAACTCACGCAAAACAAATTATTTTTGAAATTCACCGCGGAAAAAAATGACGAAAATCGAATTTGTACAATAACGTAATAGTTCAAATGTGATATGTGTTTACTGTTTAGT
Organism: Aphis craccivora; assembly: GCA_009835225.1. Classification (NCBI taxonomy): domain Eukaryota; kingdom Metazoa; phylum Arthropoda; class Insecta; order Hemiptera; family Aphididae; genus Aphis; species Aphis craccivora. The sequence continues at coordinate 9,132 of VUJU01005694.1, forward strand.
TTATCAAATTATACTTGACATTTTAATAAAATTTAATATGCATCACCTATATCGGCGAAAAAATACACAACAAATTACACGTTAAGACAACAACATATACATATACGCATATTATATACGTTAAAATAAAATAATAATTATAGGTATGTAATGATATGTAAGATTTTAACACTATATATTATTAGGTCGGTACATTGTATATCTACTTATAAATATATATGATTAAAACAAATATTATAGTTTACTACTATATAATATATAATACACACATTAAACATATTATTGTAAACATAATAATATTAACTTTAAGCTTAAATAATTTCTTCATAATTTTACCATAATATATTTAATTTATAAATTATTATATTTTTTAATTTTTTTTTTTAGTATACAATGTATTATTTGGTTTTTATATTAGTTTTTGAATTGGATATTAATTAAAGGAACATGCCTATTACAATAATATTGCTTATTGCGATACAAAACATACAGACCTATATTGTATAGATACATATTAATATACGCTTTAATCTGATATGAAAAATAAGATGGTATTTATTAGTAACGAAACAATATAAAATGACGGGTCTCTACGTATATTATAACAAAAAATAAATTGATTTCCAATTAAAAGTCCGGGTTAGAAATAAGAATCATACAAGATATCTAGTTCATTAAAAAAATCTATTGTTCATATGTAGTATAGTTGTATATACGTTATGATAATACTAATTTTGCCTTCAGAGCAGTATGCTTAGATAAAAATAAAAAACTATCCACGACAGAGTAAGGTCATACACACACATAATACATATTATATAGTGTGCCACAAAAGTATTTCACCTCCCCCAGTTAGGCCTATGAAATCGTTATTATACTTACACAACAATATATTTAAACACCAGTTTAATGGCATACGTTTCTTATAGATTTCGGTTGAAAAACCCGGCATTTAGATACATCGATTTTTCACGCAGATAATTTGGGTGATACGAGAGTTTTGTGACAAACCATAATATACTTATTCTATAAACCCTTTTTTGTCTATTACAAAAACAAAAATAGTAATTGACTATTCTTAATTTTATGTTGTAAAATTGTGCCAATTTATTTTTTTAACATTTTGATATTGTTCTATTCTTTTTAAAATAGATAATTTTATAATAAAGTGTATGAAATATTTAATCGAATTTTGTCTTAAATGCGTGCACCAATTATGTTTAAGAAACAAAATTAGTATTTGGAAAAGACATTTTGCAAGACGTGTCTTTTATCACGTTATCTGCCGACCTGTCGCCAAAATGTATTCGATTTAAAATTAGTAACACTTCTATAATTATCGGTGGCACGTATTTGTCGTGACAAATTAAATGTTTGAGAAAAAAATTAATTTTAAGGACAAAACAAGTGGTATCTACATTATACTCACTAGTTACCTACATAAATCTCTTAGCGTCATCTGTATAATAACAAGAAATACACTGTAGCAGTACCAATATACACAATATTATGTTAGAGACATGCACTTGAACTCATTTAAGTAGATGGCACTTAAACTGAAGTCTAAAATATGCTTAGACTCGAGATCGTTCTATATTATGATACTAAATGTTATAGCATACATATCACTTCGTGTTTACGTCGGTACATAAAACGGTTCTGTACGTAGGTATTAGATATACCGTATACCAGACGGTCCATGAGGGATTTTAATTATTCTAACGCAGAATAATAGCAGTACGCGCAAAACAGTATAGTATACTCGACCTGCAATCTCACGGTGGAGTTATTTATGTTGCGAGTTTGATGCAATTAAATAATAATTCATTTCTACATACTTACCTCGCGGTGTTTGCGTGGAATTTGGCTGTTTTACTCGTTCTAATACAATTATCATCGGAATTCAGACGACGAATCAATTTTCACACTCAATTCCTATATACATTATATCATATATATCATCAACTGTGCACTCCGAACACTTAACTCGGATATAAGATTGTTATTCATTTTCAAATTGGAGGGTAAAGCAAGCTCTTTTGACATATATACCTATATTTTTATTTTTTTTTTATCCTATCGAAAGTACCTTTACCGCGTTCGTTTTATATTACATTATCTTAAGAATTTTTTTTGAAAACAAATATTCATTTTACTTTGGAAAATGTTCTATATTATTCAAAAAAAGAATAAAAATATATATTCATTTAATCAATTATTCTTAATGTTAATACCTACATATTATCTATTTTAGTCGCTCATAAAGTCATAAGTATACTTACTTATACTAAGTTACTGCAACATGTGTTTATTGTAATATTAATAGTTTGTAGATTGATGATTAGAGATGGTTAAATTAGGTTAAGTTTAACAGCTCCAAAAGAAACATTTTTTTTCATTTGTCAAATTCGTGCACTCAGCTCAAATCATGTATAGTGAGTATACCTAACTATAGTGCAGATATACTACGCTCGCAGGTTACAACGAAGCTGTTGTTGCGACACACCAAAGCTATTTAATTAACACTGCGTATCTACGTGTTTTTTTTTTTTTTTTGTTCTAAAATACATTACGACACTCTCGTTTACCTTAAATTTAACATATCGTGTATCCGGCGATCTCGGTAGTCGTGTATCTACGAATACGCGTCCTCCGCATAATAATACTACGTCGATTTGGCCCGCGAGGAAGAGTCGCACACGATTTCGTTACTATATATTATTATTATTATTATTTTATATTACGTTTTGCCCGTCGTCGCGTTACTCGCCGATCACTGCAGTGAGGACACTCTGAATCGTATCTGCATACATTATTATTATAATGCGTGTACACGACGTGTACGCGTATGAAGAAGAACACACACAATGTACACGGGATAAGGTCGTCCGATAAGGTAAATCGCGTATACTGTGTACGGGTAATAATAATAATGATGACGATACGCCGCCGTCGTACCAGTATTGTAGAATAATATATTATATAGTTTACTCTCCGAAGTCTCCGTACGACGGCGAAGAAGTTTAAATTCAAATGAGCTAACCCCCGCGTGTCGGTCGTGAATGCACCTTTTCAGTGTACGCCGCGCGCCGTCGTCGTGCTGCATACGCGATAAATGCAACTCTGCTGCATCTCTGTGCACACGATATATATTTATATATAATATCATGATGTCGGCTGGTCCGTCTGGTCTGGTTGTACCTATATATATATAGTATTGTCTAGTCGTCGACCTCCGTGCACAATATGGAAAACGACTACCCCGGTTAACATATTATAATACATATTATATATATATATATAATGTATTTACCGATGTATCTACTTAGCAGCCTTATTCTTACGTTATGCGTGATAACCCCCTGTGTGCGCGTGTGTCACGTACGTGTGCTGACTTTCAGGCACTTTTTCCTTTCGACAAAAGAATTTTAAAAACAACAAACTCTAATCTATTATTATTATTTGTTTAGGCGCGTGGGCGTGTATAACGAAATCCTATATAATAACACGCGTGTGCGCGATGTCGTATACTATATACCTAATATAATGTAAATAACGAACGCGTATATCTTGTGTGTTTTATACATATATATATGTATGTATAACATACGACGCGTGTATATCGCACCTCCAAACGGTTTAATTTTCGTTTCGTTTTTGACGCTGGCAAAACAATATCAAAATATTATGT
>VUJU01005695.1:0-12818 GCA_009835225.1 Aphis craccivora
TTATGACTTGTTAGATACAAGGATTGTCCAATAGTCGCTAAATACCTAAGACCAGCTTTATGTAAAAAATTTCCATTTTTGTAACTAACACGAAAAATCTCAGGGGGCAATGACCCCTACTGGCCCCCCCTTCCGGGCGTCCCTGTTTAACAGAATTAAACTTGATAAAAAATAACAGAACCTGATTGAATAATGGTTGAATATTATCTGAACTGTCTGAACTGGAATGAATTAAATAAAACGATTTTTATCTATTTATTAAAATGAAATTACAGTGTAACCTGAATGTTTAACTTATAAGGGAAATAAATAGTGTTGAAGTGTGTATACACTGCTTAAACTTTATGTGTTACAGGGAAAAAATAATTGGCTTAAGGGGGACACTCCTCCTTAAATTTTTAAAATCTCCCTGTTCAAAAGTGCGCACAACATACAAATGTATACTACTGACGGTAATGTGGTATTCAGACTTAAATCTAACAAGCCATCGAGATTGGCTTTAAAATAATTCAAATATGGTTATTATTTTTCGTGATTGCAGAATTCATAATGTCTTGCAATCAAATCCCACCATGGTCTTCAAAAGACCCAAGGCCTATGCGTTAAATTTACATTAGATTCTCTATTGCATAGTCCCTACGTCCTACACAACCCAGTGTATCTCCAGTTTGGATACATGACGTGTCACAAAATTAATTTCTTTGAATAGACTATATAGAAAATATTGTTCCACAGCTCATTTTTACTAACTGTTTTACATCCATGTAGTAAGCAACCATCGGTCTTACTGTAAATCAGACTAAAGAAACTATGTAAACGTTGTTTAATAACTTCTAAATAGTCTGAAAGTATCATTTTGAGCATTGTAATGGATGATAAAATCTTTTACTGTTTTATCCACTAATTGAAGAGGTTTCAAAGTTGTCACTTGTTTTATCACGTGTGCAGCATCACTTCTAACAAAACATGTTGGCAAATCTTCCTTTACTCCGGCCCACGAGAGATCAGTACCGCTATTCGACCAAAACTTGTCTGTTTTCGCGCATCTCCCATTCAACCGCCTATCGACAGCTGCACATAGTGGGGGAAATGGTTCCCCGCACCGTCTCCTGCATGCACGTGACGGTACTGATCTCTCGTGGGCCGGAGTATTGACGTTCGTTAACAGTTTAAAACATGCTAAAATATAGTTCTTTAAATTATTATATTGAGTAAATGGCTTTACTACCACCATCAATGCCAAAGATATGTCAGTTACAACTTGTTTAGGACACGGAGCTCCATCTCGAATCCACTCTATAAGCCAATGGTATATTGAATTATTGTTGTGTCTCTCCAAAAGCATATGATTCACCGAATATTGTTTTATAATATTTATATCACGCAAAGCTATTTCATACAATAAAATACTTTTAGTGGTTCTATTAGTTGTTTTTTTTTTACTAAAGATCCGGTTGCATCAATGTATAGTGAATAGGTAATGTTGTTATTTTATTTTGTTTTGCATACTGTCTGTACACATTGCGGTTCAATAATGAACGAACAATTGATCATATCCAATGTCTTTAATTGTATTTAAATATGGATGCATATGCTTCGTTTTACATAGCGCTAAAACGGGATCATCAATTGCTCTGAATTTTGATATTCTCAGTGCATTTTCTGTTGGTAAATGGTTAGGTTTATTATCACTAGACTTCATTAAATTATTGGCTTCACATTTTTGTAGCATATCAGCTGACATTTTCTCACTCACTAATTTATTAGTATGATATTGTTTTTTTTTTTTAGCAGGAGTTCGACGTTTTCGGTTATCATGACAATTTTGGTAATTTTCTTTGTATGTTCAGCAGAATATTGTTCTATTATCGATTAAAAGTTTTGCATCTAATGTCCCTTTTAATTCACTATTACAAGACTTACATTTTCCATAAAATATACAATAGTGAAATCCAGATTCGTAAATTTTAACCCTTTTATAAATAACTGTGCAAGCAATTTTTGTTTGCACCCAAAAATGGTAGTGAATTATTTATGTCCACGTTTTAGGTTTAAAAACTTTATAGTTAAGTTTTAGGTCTATTGAATTATTTGATTGATTCTTCTTTTCACTCTGTATTGCTGCCCATTCTTCTTTACTCAAAGTAATTTTATAATTAATTTTTTCAGTATCATTTTTAGAGGTTTCTTCAATTTCAAAATCATTCGAATCATAATTGACAACTGTTATTTGTTTATCCTTTAAACCACCATCACACGATTTTATATTAATTTTGCTTAACACATCGTTTCTGTTACATTTCACTATAGTATATAAGGATTACTGTGATATTCCTTCGTTTAGTTGTTATCTTATATCAGCTCATAGCTATCATATTTTGATATTCATTGAAAATTGTATTTTAGATTCTGAGCGGAGCAATGAATGTACCTATTGATTTTACAATGTTGTGTGTGTTTTTTTTTTTTTTGAGTGTGTACACGAGAATGTGTCGAAATAATGTTTCGATTTTAAACTATGGGGGTGGTTTTCTATAGCAAAATGAATCTAGTTGGTGCATTGGGGAGGTCATTTTTTGAATTTCACAATAGTTTTCAAAAGCGCCGGGAAAAACCAAAAAAAAAAATTAAGAAAACGGGAATTTTTACGCAAAACCAGTTTTCGACCAAATAGATTTTTTTATATGGTTGTATTTGAAAAACTAAAGACTATAAATACTTGAAATTTTCACCAAATTTTTATGTCAGTGTTATCTATATACAGTTAAATTTTCAAAAATTTAGGCCATATTTATAGACCATAGACATTTTCGATGTTTATGAAAATTTTTTTTTGAAGTGTCGATAAAAAAATTGTGGATGTCCAAAAAAACTTGAAAATTTAATACAAGGTTCCTTATAAGTTGTTCTAAATGCAGTTAAAAAAAATTAAAAATTGCTAGTCACAATTTTTTTTTATAAGCGTTTATAATTCAAATTTTTATGAAATCTGTTGAAAACGCAAAATTTGAAAGTAATTTTGAAGTTGAAAAATCATAAAATTTTTTGTGTTTATTACTAAAGATTAAAAACACAACACTAAGTTTTTCATAAGTTTTCCTTCGAGTAGCTATAGAGGAAACTCGTAGCATCATTATACGAAAAATTTTAGGTGCGTTTGAATTTTAAATTTTTACGAAATAGCGTAACGATAACGATTTATCCTCAAACGATTTTAAATATTTGTTATTATTCAAAAAGTATAAGTCGCAGATACTTGAAAATTTTACCAGTTATTAAGATTGGCGTTTTCTTTACGTGATTTAAATTTAAAAATATTTTGACTTTTTTTGAGTTATTTATAGACAACTGAAATTTTCAATTTTTCTGAAAAATTTTTTTTGAAAAGTCCATAAAATATTTTTGGCCCAATCAAAATACTTGAAAATTTAATACAAAGTTCCTCATAAGTTATTCTTATAGTGATTTAAAAATTATAAGAATACATAAGCACATTTTTTTTTATTAGCATTTGAAGTTCAAATATTAACAAAAATTCTTCAAGATCATGAATATTTGCAAATTATTTTGTAGGTATAATTTATAAATATTTTTGTATAAGTATCTAAGAATTGAAAATTTAATACAAGATTTTTCATAAGTTTAGCTTACAATAATTATAAAAGAACTTAAATTTTGGTGTATTCAGGCCATTAATAAATAAACCACCTTTTTCACCCACCACTGGAAATTATATCCTAGGCTGACAAATCATCTCCGTTCAGAATCGTTTTTCGTATACAATGATACCTATCATTGGATTTAAATTTAACACTCCTATAATATATAATAGTGATCCACACGGCACCTAATGGACAGCAGAGCGGTACCCACTTACCCACTTTTTATTTATGACGATAGCATTAATTACATCATCGAATGGTATATTGATTTTCCTCGGCATAAATACAGTTCTATCCAAATCATCATTTAATAATTAATTATTAGTATAATGTAATACCTAGTTAACTACAATTTGATGTATTTTTTCGACTGTTTTTATTTTTATTTATTGTGTATGTAAAAACGATAAAATATAGTCTAGTCTCTTATGGTGAAAAAGTGAATCTATTTTGTAGTTTTTAACTACTTTTGATCGATCAAAATAGAATAAATATTTGGGTACACAATGACTTAACCAAAAATTCAAATAATTAAGAAATATAAAATTAATTAAAGTTAAGCAAACAAAAAATTAAGCCACATGTTTGTTTAAATGAATAATTTTTCTTTTATGTTTTCCAGTCTGGCAATATTTACAAAACATTCAATAATTGATAAGCATATAAAATATTTTGTAATTTACTATATATAGCTGATCTGGCAAACGTTGTTTTGCCATATAAATATTTCTTAGCTACGAGATATCAAGGTTAGATTAGTATGACCATGCCTCGTGTCGAGGAGATGCATATGCTACTATGACCATGAAAAGTGTCGGGATAGTTAGCGCACAAATTGTTATATTGCAATAAGAATGCAACTATGAGTGCAGTCACTTAGTCTTCGAAAACGCATCTTGATATTATAATAATTATAGTGTTATTGCACATTACCAAATCCTAGTCCGAATTTGCAACAACAACTACAAGGACACCTGGTTTCATCCAGTAGGCTACGATTCAATGCAAACAAGAGACGCACCACAGTATATAAGGAAGTCCGAAGACCAGCAACATCAGATGTACCATAGCTATCAACACCCTAAGCACTTTCGCGACACTCAGCCACTTATTTTATTAGTTACATTTACTTTATTTATACGTAGGTAATAAAAACATTATTCATCATTAAGTTGTAACTTCTTATTTTAAATAACACTTGGATTCAATTCTGATATTGGCACGCAACATAAATATTTTTGGCTATGAATCGAATTGCACTTATTTTAGTCGAATTGCACTTGAGTTGAAAAAAGGTAATAGGTGAACTGCACTCGGATAAAAAAACAGGTAGTGGTCGAACTACACTTGGGCTCAAAAAAAATATTTCCACAAAAATATGATACATTTGATGGGGTTATACGTTTAGAAAACACTCATTTTGTTTTCTCACTTACAGGCTTAGAACTGACAATGATTTTAATCATTGGCGTGGTTAAAATTAATAGTTTTACACATACATCATGTTAATATAATATTATAAATATATTTTTTATATTCTTAAAAAAAAAAAAATAATTTTTTTCGCCTATAGGCACTTTCCAATTCCCCACCTCTCACCATCCTTCCTAAGGTTATTTATAAAACATATTTAAATAAACAATTTGTTTTATTATAGTGTGTAGGTATAATATTAAAGGTACATATAGATTTTAGCTGTTTAATTTTGAACTAACGATAAATTAGTTAAATTTGACTGCATAATATGAAAAACACTTTTTGTGATTTTGTAAAACAAAAAATCGTTAAAATTTTCCGGCTTCCAATTTCGCCGCTCTAGACCCGGGCCTATAGGCCTTTGCATGAATACGCTTCTGCTGATACCAAAATTAATGGTAAGTGTATTTTGTACTCGTATATTAAATAATCACCAACATCGTGCAGGGTATTATATCGGCCGAATTTGTTGGAATATTATTTATTTTTGTATCCCTTTTCCTTACATTTTTCGAATAATGAAAACAGCATTCCTATTTTTTATTTATATATAACATTATATTCCTATATTTTAATATTTAAATAACACCTAACAGCTAGTGCATGAACGGCAAGATGTAATATAACGCTCCTGGTGGATTGTTTGTTAACTACATTTATAGGCGAATCGCACCTACCGGGGGAAGGGCGCGCCGCCGCCGCTAGTCACTAGTTAGTTACCAGTCGTTAATCTTATGTGTTTATTAGAACGACTATTAAATAAAATATGTTCGCGTTATTCATTATTGTTAAAGCATTCATTTAGTCAAATAATATTATTCTATTTGCCCATGAACGCATAATATTTCATGAGGCTATCATAATAGATTAATATGTATATAATATATACGTAATACCTATATTATATTATAATGTTATGGATGTGTAAAACGTAATTATTCAACAGCAGCTTCTTTATTAATATTCATAGTAAATTATAAGGTTGAATGAATAATTTAAAGTATTTACTTAAATATTTTATTATTAAAAATAACAAATAGTTTGTAAATACAATACAAAAGGTACATTATAAAAACAAATAGTAAGAATTAAATGCTTTTGCATTTAATTATAATATAATATAATATAAAATATAAAAATATAATTACAATATAATTATACTTGAAAAAATTGGATTCATGCTGTCCATCTTGTCTAATAGCATTGTAATATTGCTTGGATTTGCAATTCAGTTAACTGCAAAATATAAATAGGTACCTATACATAGAAATTTATATGAATATCGTATTTAAAAAATCTTCATGATGTGAATGTCCTGCGGTACAGAAAATTTGGTGATGGAACTAACTAGCGAGTTGAAAAACCACCTCATATACAAAAACCAGTGTTATGAAAATATTGCTGTTTTATAAACTTTTTACTTCTTACAGTTTTTTTGTATCATTAAGAAAAATATTGTGAATTTTCGACTTGAAATTTGCCAACGAAGGTAAGTACTTACCAATGTTGAATTATCTGTTCCAAAACATGATATAATATATAAGAATATATATAGGATTATAAAAAAAATATATTGTAAATCCAAAAATTTCTTTAACATCATCTGAAGCTCTTTGTATACCAGCCTCCAGACTGATGTCTTTCGAAGGAAGTTGAAAATTTGATCACATTGCCAGTACATTTTGGTACATGTCACTCACACTCCTTCGCCACAATAAAATCTTAAAATGATCCATAAATATCTAGCGAATTTGTTTGTATTCCCAGGGATGTATTGATAAAATAATAACTAATGACTAAAAAAAATAAAAAATATTTTTTTTAAATAATGACTTGAGTATACACCATATTTTTATAAAATGTATCTCCAAAAATTGTTTCTTACTACGCTCATCATTAAGTCAATATCTGTATCAAAAAAAAAATAGTATATATTAGTAAAACATTTATAATATCACTTTCATCTTATTCTACCTACTTACGTACTTGAAAAATACGCCGGTTCAAAAAATCGTATAAAACCAGGCTTTGAATGTGGTATGAGTGCATTCCTGAGTGTATCTACTATCTGCCTGTAGTGTTTTTGAAAACTTAAAGTCTAAATAACGGCCCACCGGTAAGTACAAGATTTACTGCAGAATTGCAAATCGAAAAATAATATTTTAAGTAGGTATTTTTAAATTTAAACTTCCAAGTATTCTTTGTTTAATTGAATAATCAGTTCATAACAAGTGCGGCGTAATATGGTCTTCCATTTGTGGTCCCATTGACTACTGATCCTGCAGCAAATTCAAGATCACCCTAAAAGATAAGAAGCTGTAGAGGTATCTCATATACAATATAATTTATATGCATTAAATTTCAAATAAACAATATACTTACATCACAATGATTGACGACATTTTTACTCTGCGTTTCTGTAGGTGGTTTGTCGGGTTCAACAACTGGTGCCTGTTAATCATAATGTCTAAGTATTAATACTGATTTTTACATGCATTTTATTTAAAAATAAACCTGAGCTGATAAATATCTTATATTCAATATACTTACATTAAAATGATTGACGACATTTTCACTCTGCGTTTCTGTGGTATTTGTGGCACCGATGTAGCTTGAATGCACAACCGCTTTTTCATCATTATATAAACAGTAGGATATATTTGTTTATTGATATTCCACCATTCTAAGGGATCTTGTGTTCTAGAGATTGGAGGCTCTTGAAGATATTTATCGACTTCTACTATTATTGTTGCTGTTGGATTTAAAGACTGTATGACATTTTCAACTCCCGTATCAAATTCTTGCCAAATTGAATTTTCTTTTCTAATATTTTTTACCACAACAGGAATATTTACATTTTGGTCTATTGTAGTTCTAATTTGTGAGACTATCCGTTTACATTTACTAATTATAGTCTCTTTAACTTTTTGAAATAATTTTTCATTCTGGAACCCATATTTTTTGAACCAAGGGTCCAAAAAGGTAGCCTCAGATAACAGTGTATTGGACTCATAGTTGGCTCCAAACCTTTTATTTAATTCACCTTTTAACTTATTTAACATATTATTAAATTGTGGAGTTAGATCCTTTGTTGGTAAATTAGTTATGTATTTCTTCAAAGCTTGACTATATAAAATTACTTTGGAAATCGATACACTTTTTTCACTACTCAGATCTATAGTTATTTCTTTAAACCGTTCCAGTATACTACAAGACTGTGTCAAGGTATTCCAATCATTCAACGACAATTGTACGTCACGATTTAAATTGGACAATGTGGATATTATAGGTGTTTTAAGATTTAAAAATCTTTGAAACATATCAAATGTGGAGTTCCACCTAGTAACAACGTCCTGTAGAAGTGTCAATGTTGGAGTAAAATGTAATTGCTCTTGCATTTTGTTAAAATTTTCAGAAGCATTTGTACTTCTTTTAAAAAACTCTACTATTGATTTTACCTTTTCCCTGGTTTCATTAATTTCGTTTAAAGAAGACTGTACTATTAAATTTAAACTATGTGCAAAACAAAAACGTTGCCCCCACTGACATAAATGCACCGCTAAAGATATATTGGCTGAATTATCTGATGTACAAGCAACTATTTTATTATGAATACCCCAATTTTCAGTGATCTCGAGAAGCGAAGTTTTGAGATTTTCACTAGTATGTTTTTCTGAAAATTTGAAACATGAAAGTAAATGAGAATTTAACTTACAATTTTCATCTATAAAATGCACAGTTATAGCCGTATAACTTTCATGCTTTAGTGACGTCCATGTATCTGTAGTAAGTGAAACAAACTCTACATTACTATTTGAACTAGCTTTTATTTCATCATGAACCTGATTATACATATTACTTAATAGTAAAGAAACAGTTTTCCTAGACGGTAAATCATAACCTGGGTTCAACATATGTACAAATTTTCTGAATTCTGGATCTTCTACTATAGTAAATGGTTGGTATTCCATTACAATATCTTTAAGTAATTGCTGATCTAATGACTGTCGTTTTGTTGCACTTATAGGCCGTTGAAAATAATTTGAAATTGCCAATTGTTGTGGACGTACTACTTCTAAAGAAACTGGAAGAGTTGAAGTACTTGCCTGATTAAGTGTGGATGGTAAAGGATCTGGTACAGGGTCATCAGGATTATCTATTAATGGATCAGGAACATAAACTGCTCTAGGATGAGGTGCTAAATTTGTTGTTGGATGTCTTGTTCTCAAATGTCTAATTAAATTTGTTGAAGATGAACGCTTTACTTTTAATATAGTTTTACATATTCCGCATTTTGCTTGATCGTCATCCAATTGAGTAAAAAAATCCCACACTACACTATATTTTGATCTATTACTCATTTTAAAAAAATATTACAAACAATTAAACACAAGTTAAAGTTAAGTACACAGTTGAACAGCACAAAAGTAAAGACATTCAACAATTAGGATGACTTTTAGGATGACATAGTTTCAAACCATTAAGAGACTATTTTTTTTTATTTATCTCAATACTGTGACAGGGAAATACCTTCTTCTGAGATTATATTTTATATTAGTTATATCAGTAGAGGTTTAATAACTATAAATTATTATTATATAGAAGTTTTTGTAAATATTTATTAAAAAAAAATAATTATAAAGATGAATAATGTCTATACACTATACATATTACATATAGTATATTTGTACCTAATTTAAAATTTATAACTTTAGGTAGGTACCTATCAAACACTGAATGGTCTTTTTCAGCTCTAAAATGAGTAAAATCATATTTACAATTAAATATAAAAGAAGAAATATTATTTGCATTGGAAATCATAAATTTTGAAAATGGCATAAAAAATGAACCTAAATTAATATTTCGAATGACTTCTAATAAATTTGCATACCTAAATAATTATTTTTTTCATTTTCTTTTAGAGGGGGTTGGGGCGGCAAAAATATGTTTTTATAATTGTAATTCTACCCTAACATAACAGTATTGTGCATTTACTTGGATTAATTTAAATTGAAAGGAGATAGGTAATAAAAAATTTCCTTAAATTTTATAGTTAGCAAAATTATATCACACAATATTATTTATAAAAAAGGAGTTTTCATTTTTTTTTGTACATTAACCCTTTTGTAAATAATCAAAAGAAACTTTAAAAATTAGTTTTTTATTAACTTTATAAAATTATATTAATTTTTTAAATATTGTATTCATTTTACACAATATATTAATCAAATTTAATTTTAAGTTTATTCATTAAATATTAAAAAATAATATTAATGATGTATTATTAATAGGCATACGTTTTCCTTAAAATCTCACGGCTAAACCTTGGATATTGTTGGTGATATTCTTGAACAACCTATACAAGTTACAAAGATACATGTATTTATATTATTTTATATAGGTAAAATATCACAAGATCATATAAATATTTCATACTTGTAAAATGAATTGTTTTTGATCTTCATTTTTAGTGAATTTTTCATTATATTCCTTCATCAATTTTACTCCACGTTCAGCTGTATCGTTAACGACTTTTAGTGCAGATAATATTTCTTTAGCTTGAATATACTCATCCAAGGCATTCCATGTTTTTGGATCTTCTCGTAAAAAGTTAATAGATATTTTAAATCGTTGAAATACTTTCCATGATTTATTATTAAGCAGGGAAAATGGAAGATCTTGATTAACAAATTGTGATACATCGTCAAAATTTACGTTAAGTTTTTTATTTGAATTTTCATTTTCTTCTTCGTTTATTAATTTTTTATTGTTATAATTCAATAAATTTTTTAAAAACATAAAATAATATCTGTAGCTGAAATCCACACTTGAATATAACATTCAACTATAAAACTACATATATATTACATTGACTTTTTTCTTTTGATGAAATTTGAAACTGATCACAAAACATTAAAATTTTAAGACAGTATAAAGCTTTTGACATCCATCGAGCTAAGTGATAAGCACCTGGCTGACGAAATCGTATATCATTTGGAGGTATTCCTCCTAAATATATTAAAACTAGCTGTATAAGAAAAAAATCGAAAATCAAGAGAAAAATCCCAAGCCAAATACGATCATTTTTGGAAATTTTTTCATGGAAAGACCGCTCCAGACGGTCCTCAATGCCACGGTCTCTAGACCGTTGGGATCGGTCTGCGTCAAGTCAAGCTCAATTTTCGCCAAGTCAGGGGAAGCGAAAACGGTAGGGAATTCCAGGTGGCATTAGGGAATATCGGTCGGCAATAGGGAAAGCCATGATTCGTCGCACCCGGCAGACCATTCCGAAGGAATTTCAATTAATATTAATATTTTTGGCCCTTTTCTGGCCGGACCGTTACTCACGGGCACATGGTATATTTTTTGGCCGTATTCTCGCCGGACCGTTACGCCCGGGAAGCTGTGGTTCAGCTAGATAGTCGACCGTCCGGACAAGTGAAAAATAGTATTTTCAACTTTTTCCACGTTGGTACGCCGCCCACCGGCAGACCACAGCGGAGGTCTGTTTGGGGGAAAGTTCCGGATTGACCTTCGGTTTTCGTCCGATTTGCAAGCCGTCTTCGGGCTTGACCCCCCGACCACACCCACTATCCGAATCACTCGTTTCCCGCGGAAAAATCGATTTCACGAGTTCTTGAATTCCGGCTTCGCGGACATTTTTTTACGTATAGCGAAGGAGCTGGACGGGGGGAAATCAAGCCCGAAGACCCCGTCGACGTGAATGCGATACCGGCCGTCAATCCACGAATTCCCCCGGGACAGACCGTCGCGGGAGGCCTACCGCTGAAGAATACGCCCGGGAGGCTGTGGTTTTTTTAGATAGTGGGTTTATGCGGCACGAGTGATCGCGGGACCCGGCCGGAGATCGCCGCTGAGGGTCAAGCTCAACAGGGCGATCGTTCTCCAACTTGGGGCCGCTGATAACGGACTGATCCAATCGGTCTAAAATTACAAAAATTCTAGAGAATTCAGCTTAAGACGTTTTAGGAATTTCTCTTACTTGGCACCACTGATAATAGACCAATCCAATCGATCTGAAATGGTAGATGAGCGCATATGCAAAAGTTTGATTTTCTTTTTTGTCATGTCAAAGAACGGCATTATGCCACGAGCTTAGGTTAGGTTAGGTTAATGACAAATGACGTCTTGTTAAAAATCGCTATTACTATCTTAGTATCGGGATTTAAAAAAGTTTTATTGAAAGATTTCAAAACTCGCAATGATGTGGCAAAATAAAAAAACCAATGTTCCTATCTCTATCCAGATTACGGGTGCTGTGGTCCTCGGGGGAAAGTAGGAATTGATGGGTAACACCGTTAAAGAAAGTACAGGGTAATTTTGTACCTACACAATTCTCATCTTCGGGCTTTGTTAAGAAACAACCTCAATGCCTTGGGGTACTAGCAAAATTTCCACACTACCCAAGAGGTATCAGCTACAGCGCGTTTTTTTTAAAGTGGTATCCCCAAGAGGCCTAATCCACTGACGTCCACACATCTTAAGTTTTTTTTTTTTTTTAACGTAGCATAATCTATTACACCGCCGGCTCTCTATTCCCTCAGTGCCATTCTCACTATCCTTGAAACACAAAAAGTTACATTTAAATACATTTAATTTATTAATATAAATAGACTCACTTCCACGCCCGGGAGCACTGATAGCCCTGCAATAGATTCG
>VUJU01005696.1:0-12813 GCA_009835225.1 Aphis craccivora
TGTTGTTCATTGAAATGATTTTAATCTGTACATATTTTAAAAATCATAAATACAAAACTATTATATATTAATTTATAAATTATATATGATATTTGAATTTCAGTTTTTTCTCTCAGATATTTTACCATTTAATTATTAAGTTACAATGTCTATATGACTACATGATATAAAAAATGGTAATGATTTTGATTTTGATTTTAAAATCAATAGTTTTGATGATTTTGAACTTTGATTTTAAAAATCATTTTTTAAAAGATTTGATTTTTTGATTTTTAAAATCAATTTTACGGTGATTTTGGATTTTGATTTTAAAAATCAATTTTTTACTGATTATGCCCATCTCTTCCAATTACTTTATAAAATGTCATCACCATTCACAACATCATCAGATTTTTAATTTTTTTTTGTCAGGAAAGTGGAGGGAGCTGGGAGAGAGTGTATTGTAATTAAATATTCCAATATTCTAACGACGCTATTGAACTTTTTTACAATTTTTTCACAGAGTTGTACTAAATACTTTCTTGAATGTCACCACATCGCCCGATATTTAATTTTTTAGTCAGAGGGATGGGAGAAGAGGGATTGTATTTTTATGTTCCCATTTTTAATAAAAATAATATATTTATATCATTAATACCGATAGAAACATTTCATTACGTTTTCATTAACTATTTTTATATATACTTACCGATCATATTAAACGATAAAATTTGAATAAAAAATTATACATATCATCGTCTGAAGGCAAAATATACAAACAATCACAATCGACGCTGTGACGGGTCGGTTAGTATTATATATAAAAAAAATTAAGAATAAATTGTATATAAAAATAACCTGCAGTGGCCTATCTAATAATTATAAATGTTTAATGGGATGTGAATATTTTATAATCATAGATACTTGGGGGCTTCGCCATACTCTCTTTCGTTCTTACCACTGATTTGTTTTTCAACACAATGCATTTTAAAAATATATGAGTATGATATAGAACAAACCATTTTCTTTATTACTTTTATTAAATTATATTATTCAAAGAATATATTGATATAACAAAATTTTCAATACCAGCATATCCATTTTGAACTGAGACGCCACTCTTTAAATTAAAGCTTAAAAAAACTGTGTGTAAATAAATAATTATTAGTATTTTCAGTGAATGACTTACCAGTAACCAGTAAATTAGTAACAAGTTGTGAGTCTATTTATCGTAAACCACACTAAATACATTGTGTCCTTTGTTTGTGTGGGTTGTTGATAGTATACCGAGTGATTCTTTAATCAAACAACACTCATTATTTCAAAAAAGTTTTGTCTTCTTTAATTTTTGTTTTTTCATAATTTAAGATCCATACTGTTCTAGAATTGTAAAACTTCCATATTTTCACCCTTATATTTATAAGGTAATATAGGTAACTTTAGATTTTCAAATAACAATCTATACTTAAAATTCCATAAATGAATATGGCTATTTTTTTATGAATTCAAATTTTCATTTTTCGTTAACCCGTTGATGAGATATAACTGCCCAAAGTTGAGTAGTTTTGGGAAGTGTTTATTGAGTAGCTATATTAGTCCAATTAATTATAATTATATGATAATTGGTAATAAGCTATATGGCAAGTAGTAACAGGTACAAATAACATAATCACTCTCCGCTACACCATGGGGTCAACGATATCGAACTCATTACTATTATAGCTTCTGAATTTTATAAATAAAAACCCAGATCTAACGCTGCTAATTAGTAATTAAAACTAACAACAAAAAACCTTCTAAAACCAAACCAATCAATATTGAGCAGCTATAACTCACCGAAAGTTAAAAATTTTAACGTAAAAACGCATGAAAAAAATGGCTTTCTACATTTATGCAATTATTAATAAATAGGATAGGTTAAATAAAAATAAAGGTAAATTTGAAAAAAAAATCTATATTTTTTGAATTAATGAGTGTTTTTTGATAAAAGAATTACTCTGTATTGACACTGTAATAAACTAATAACTAAAAATAGGCGTGACGACCTACCTACGCTCTTGTAATATGCTGATAAATAAATAAGTATTCAAGATAACGAAAAAATTGAAATCTTCTATTTAACATTTATTTTGGTAATACAGTTATATAACTAAACACTAACAACTTTTTTTTATATAGTTATTTGTATTTGGTATTTTGTAAGACAACATCGACAACAGTATGTAATACGTTACATGAGGGGAGATATATACCCCATACCTAACCTAACCCGTAATTACGCTCCTAAAAATAACTTAACAAATATTTATTTTTAATCGATTAATATTTAATACATAAAATACCTTATTGAGATAAAATATAAGTATTAAAAAAATTATTTAACGTATACCTACATATCCTACACAATTATTATAATAAGTACCTACGCATAGATTTAAACGGTGTTCCAATATATTGCATAATAAACAAGTACCAAATTTTGAGAAATTTAAATAGATACTTATTTCATATATCATTTATAGTAAAACAATTTTAATGCAAATTATACATTTCTTGTATTGATTTAGTTGATATTTTGTATAAAGGTATTTAAACCAATGATGAAGTACCTAATAATATTATATAACATTTGAATTTAATAAATTATTCATTTTATGAAGAAAATACTAATATTGTTTTAAATTATAACTAATCAATGTCTATAATAAATAATAATGTTAAGGTTCAAAAAAAAAATATATAATATGAAATTGTATGAAAACCTATATTATTTGAGCTCTTTTTGTTTTAGAGAATAATCAATATAATTGCTTACATTTACAATCTTTTTGATATGATTTTTGAATTGGATTCTCTAGTTCATGATCTAAAATTAAAATATGTATGAAATTAATAATTTTTAAATATCAATTTTTTTTTTTGTTTTTATTTATTTATAAGACAACAACTTATTATTAAAACATTTTTAATTTTAATTTTAATATTGTCTGTTAGGTATAAAATGAATTTTTAATTGTTTGTAAGCTATTGAAAAATAGATAAATGATAATTATCCTTATATATATATATAAAAAACCGGGTGAATAGAAACTGGTGGATGAATAGAAACATTTTTTGATAATAACTTTTAACAATTTATTTGTATCTTAGAATGATTTTTATTTATGTACATTTTTCTTCCATGAATTTATTGGAAAAGTTGTTGTCTTATTATAAAATATTTACTTTTACCTCCAAACGAAAACTTTAATTTTTAAAATATTTATTTTGATAAGATTATTTTACCTCCATAAATAAAGTGCAAATTCGTTATCAATGAATAGTATCAAGACAATTCCAAAATTCTCTCAAACTATTTTACACACACAGACATACTTGTGAATTTAATATAAGTATAAACTCGTTATAAATATTGTATGATTTATAATAAAATGTTGAACTTAGATTTATTAATTTCAGAGTGAATAGAAACATGCCTAATCAATATACACCAGAACCTCGTAGCCGGCGTTATAAAATTCCTAATGAATTAATAATAACGGTATATTTCTACTTTACCGGGCACCCAAAATTTCGGATTTTTTCTTATGAATTTTATGTATTTTTTAACGCTAAAATCGATGGTGCAAACGAAAATTTGCGCAGATCATTAGTTAAGAAGTTACAGCCTATTGAAGTTTGACGGTTTCGGTTAAATAGTGCTTGTTTTTAACAATGCTCTATAGCTTGTGCCATGGTGCAGTGGATATTGCGACTGGGCTGTTGCATAGGGGGGTCGCAGGTTCTCTATTATATTATGTACGTGTTTACTATATTAACTAAAAGACTATTTATTTGAAATTCATATAGGACAACTAAAAAGACTGCGTTGCTTATTATTTGAATATTTATTCATAAGAATACAATTTTGTTATGTCTAGCTATGTTTTTATTGTAAGTAAAATAAAGTACCTATGTTTATTGTTATTATTAAGATTCAAAGACTAAATTTTTTTTATTGTTATTTATATTATATATTTTCTATATCAATTAAGAGTCTAGTTATTTTAATTTCATTTAAGGCAACTAAAAGACTGTTTGAATAATGAAAAAAAAGAAAGAATTATATTTTGCTATGTTAAATTATGTTAAAAAAAATACAAATATATACATTATTTATATAGTAATAATGTTGTTTTTTTTAAAAAACTTCAAAAACGGTTTCTATTCATAATCAAACAGGATGAATAACAAATCATATTAAATTTATATGTATGTTTCTATTCGCCCATACATAAGTTTGAATAGAAACAGCATAGGTACTTAAAAATAAATATAAAATCAATTTTTAAATTTAAGATTTACAATTTTTAATGATTGTATTGTGTGTTTAAACACCCAGATTTTAAGCTATTTATATGCTGTATTGGTGTTTCCATTCCAAATATATAAGCTTTCAAAGTTGAAAAGTGTTTCTATTCACCCGGTTTTACGTAGTTTAAACTTTAATCATTAAAGTAAACTAGTATTCTATTGTATTTGTTAAAATAACCATAAGGAAGTTTTGTATTATACATTTTGTTGTTATTATTGTCATAGGATTAATAGTATGATTTATATTTTGTTTTTATTATGTAAAAAAATATTACCGTGCAGATTACTCATTTATAATCGATTGTAAATACTACCCAGAATAAGTAAAAAATATTCAAGAATTTAAAAATGAACTTACAAATTTTTCTACTTCACATTCTTGAAATGTGTAGAATTTAAAAAATAGTAGTTTGAGGTTTAAATTTACTGATATAACAACATTTTTAAACGGGTTATAACTTCAATAGATAGCTAGTCAGCCATGGCGAAGGCTATATAATTTGGACTACTTTTCGCGTCACGAAAACGTGCGGGTGACCAGTACTGACCACAGAGCGCCATGTGGCAATTTCGGATTTCCCGTGGATGATTGATAAACTGTTTCTCTCTAAAATTTATATTTAATATAGCAACTCGTAAATTTACATTGAACAATTATCTTATTCATGTAATTTATGGTATTTTATGGAAAAAAATGCATCGTTCATACCTAATAAATAAAGCTTCTCTGAATGTCTTACACATCTTTTCCGGTTATTTTGAGTGACTGTGATAACAGTATTTAGGGCTTCGTTCATGAGTTTTTCAAGATCAACAATTTTGAAAGTTATATCTTTGGAAGCTACCACACCTACTTTCACTTGTGCCCATATAAATTCAATTAGATAGTATTGGCAGTAATAAGGTGGATGTCTGCCCTCTTAGTGACCTATTGTATAAGTCAATTCATCCTACTTATAACCTTTCTCCCGTGGTTTTGTAATTTTAATCCTAGTTTTCCACCTTAAATTGACACCTTTATCTTTTAGCCATTTTTTAACATCATATTTCTTATGTTTGACTTTGGAATATTTTCGACCATGACTCTATGGTAAGAAACATATTTGTCTATCACAATTATACATGGTTCCTCCAACAGTTGTAGCATATTTTCAAACCAATTTTGAAATATTTCACTATTCATTTGTGAATGATAAAAACATACAATTAGATACATTTAATTTAAAAATACAATTTTTTTTTTATTTTTTAATATTTCATGAACATTTTTTAAATATATCTCACTTTTTGTTAGATAATATTATTATCTATTTATGAACTAATTACAAATAAAATAAAATAATTTCTTTTTGTGTATTTATCAAATATGTAGGTAATTAATGTAATGTAATTACTTTTATCATCAAATTTATGGACAGCTCTTCTAACTGCGTCGGCGATGAAAACGTCAATAGCAGTAACACGTTTCTTTCGTTTATATGATTTCCAAGGATCTAGGTGATATGAATTATTCTCTCTAACAAGACGAGTCTTCGGTATCATTTTTTTTTCGATTCAGCGAACATTTTTTGAACAGTTCCTTTACTGAATCTAAACTCGTTTGCTGTTATTATTTGAATTTTTTTAAAAAAAACCCGCAGAAATTGTCTATACTTAGTTGACAGTTTTTTTAAAAAAAGTATACACTCGAAAAATCACTTGTTTACTTTCGAAATGAATATCATGGTGTGTATATGAAAAAAATTTTAAAACGTATGCTCAAAAATTGTGAAAAAATAATATTTTCATAGTATAACATAACAACGTTAACAAAGTACCTCACACGTTTAAAGTTTAGGCAAGATAACATTCAGAGATAGTTTCATGTTTTTCAGATGTCATTGTTTTTCTATCGTAGAACCCAAACCTTGGGACGCCTATTATTAACAGCTTAGCAATATTGTAGCAAATGGCTAGGTACGAATTAAACATTAAGGATCACAGGTTTATGGAGAAAATTCTACATGGAATGCTATGATCACCCTCACGTTTTCGTGACACGTACTGTAGGCCCAAGGTTTAGTTATGTTTCTGTTGACATTTCATTCGCACTTAACGTGGTGTGTAAATATGAAATAGAGGTATATTTAATGTGTTTTTCTTCATAATACGAAAATAGAAGAAAATGAACAGTGGTATTAATCGATTCGTTTTAATTTACAAAGGTTTTCAAATTTGTTCTCTAAATATGTTCTAGTTAGGAAAATGATTCACCACTAATAATTAAAATCTTATTAACATCATTTTAGCCACTAAAAATATTCTTAAAAAAAATATGAGGAATTGTTTCATCAGAATAACGAATTCTTAAAAAAATATACTAGAATTAAAAATATATAATTGAGTAAGCATTTTCATTCGCAACTCTATAAATAATTATCCAAGTGAAATTCTGTTGAGACTTTCCTATTTGAAAAAGTGCCAATAGCTTAGAATGCATAGATTATAACGTTTACTTTATACAATTTAAAATATTTTCAGAGTCAATAACACTTTGGTAACAATAATTATAAATATAATGTATGAACATCTACCTTAAGTTAATTTAAATCTTAAATGTATTTAACATCAACAAATTAAGTTACTTACTAGTAAGAACTGACCATACATAAATTAAAAAACATTTTTATAAATCATTAACTGATTTTTCAAATGTATTTTCAGGCGATAAAATCGAATTACTTATATATATAAAAAAAGAAGTTCTAACCAAATAAACACTTTTTTATATTATAAGTGCAGTTAAATAAAATCAATCTGTATAGGTATATTATAATATATACTGATGATATTTACTTGGAAACAAAAACTTAATTAATGTTGGTTCAATCGTACTATCTGAAAACAGTATTAACAGTGTTGATCCATTTCGTAGTTGAAATTATTCCCGCCTAACCTAACTCCGCAATATTTAATTATGCTAAGTCTTCCATGAATGGTGGTGATTAGCCTAACCTAAGGTTTATCATATAACCTATAACTATATAAGACGCTAAAGGTTTTGGAACAATAAACAGTAGCTTATGGATATTTATATTGTATTGAATCGGTAACGTGCGATCGATTTATAGGGCGCGTACATAAACGAGCGGTTTTTCATAGCGGTACCTAGAGTAATAAAAATTGGATATAACAAAAGTCCAGTAGGTATTGGATTAATCTGATATTATAAAGTCAAAAGGGAAAATTTTTTAAACAGTGTTGAATAAACGCATGAAAGTAGGGTAGGCTTTATAATTAATGACAATGATTGACCTAATGTTGTCAAGCTTAAACCAATAATAAGTGACAAAAAATGGTATCTTTAATAAAATTAAGTGCAGATGGTTTAATAGCATAACAGCACATTTCTGTTCATATAATCTAGAACAGCGGTTCCTAACCTAGGGTACGCGTACCCCTAGGGGTACGTGGCATGATCTCAAGGGGTACGCGAAAAAATTATTTTTCGTTTATTTATATTCTAAATTGATATTTGGGGTACGTGAAATAGTTGTGAGAGAGGTCGAAGGGTACGTGAATGAAAAAAGGTTGAGAACCGCTGATCTAGAAAATAAAAATGACATACTAAAAAAAATGCTTTCTATAACGAGTTAAAGAGAATGTGATGGATTATCCGCGAGAAAACTAAATATTATAATTTTGTGATTTTAGCTCGAATATTGAAAGGAAAGTTTAGTAAAAAATAATTATTGAAAATTTGGAAGTAACAGTTTGCACATCACGTTCAATAAAAATAGATAAAAATTGTTTACGTATACAGCAGCAAGAAAGAAAGTCATAAGAAACACAATGTTTCCGTACAAAAATATACATAAACTGACCCATGAAAAGATAAAAATTGAGTACACAAATTAGTTGTTTATCTCTAACGAATGTTATAAAATGTATTAAGAGTTAAAGAAATTAGACAACAAAGGTAGATAAACAATAAGCAAAAAATGGAACTTAAATGTCCAGAAATGTTAGATAAAAAAAATATATATATATATTATATTGCACTTATAAACTAATCGAGTAGATGTAAAATCATAGAAGAAAATGTTTCAATAGAGCAAAACATTTAACAACTAACTAGAGCAGTAAAAAGCAAAAAAGAAACATGGGAGGGATTAAAAAAGGAAAACATTAATTAATAAATTAGTCATATAATCGTATTAATAAAATATAAGAACTCAATGAAATACAACATTGAAATTGTTCAATATAGCTCTGAACTCGGCCATAAATATAAAATTAAAATAAAAGAAACTCTATGGTAATAAAATATTATGAAATTAAAATGATAATTGAAAAAGAATTAGCAGTGATTACATATGCAGATTATTTAATTATAATAGTAGAATAAGAAATACTAAATATGTCTAAAAAAACACTAGGTACCAAAAACTTTATGGAAAATTGGGAAAAAATTGGTTAAAGGAGGATGATACAAAATACATGGGAAAAATCATAGAATGACTATTGAGAATTGGAATGGGCATCAGAGGAAACATTAGACAGGGTATTGAATAAAAATATGCTGTAAAAGTATAAAAGCCTATAGGAATAGAGGATGTTCCAGACAAAGACGGAAGGATAGAATTAGCAAGGATTTATAAGTACTTTATAATTATTTCTTTTTTTAAATATCGGTAAAAAAAAATTTGTACATAAAAAAACTTGAAAATATAATGCAAGGTTTCCTATAAGTTGATCTTATTGTTGGTAAAAAAAAATAAAAAATCATTTTGACAAACCATAACATTATTTATTTATAATTAATGCTTTTAAAACCCGTACACTGGTTGATAAATTAATTGAGTTAATCATACTTCTCTAATGGGAGTTTAGATAAATTTTTGCTTTGGTGAACCAATATTATCATTATTTATGTTACACATTCGTGATCGTAAACATGTTTTTGTTGTTCACAGTTTTATCTTAAATATTATTAATGTTACTTCTGGTGGTCTCCGAAGAGGATATTTCTCTCCTTTAATTTGTACATTATTTGTTAACAATACATATATTTTTCTTTATTTTTTATACACAATTTCATATTCCTGCGGGACACAATAAGTAATTGTGGTAAAAAGAATTAATATACGCATATTTATTTGTTAAACATGTTATGATAGTAATAACACATATGAGTATTTATAAAAAGCTGTTTTCATGTAAGAAGTCATCCATTAGTGATACTCACGATTAACGATATTAAAAAAAGGACAAAAAGAAGTCATTATTTCTCTTTGCTGTCCATTCAATATTTTTTCTTAGACATATTTACTTAATTACAAGAGGTTCTAAATTTATTCGTGATTTAAAAAAATGTTGAATCGGAACTTAACTACCTCTTCAAAACTTAATTTTAAATTACTTACCGCTTGAAAGTGATAACAATTTTAATAATGCTATTTCTTGATATTCTAGTATTTTTTCTGAAAACAATAAATATCAAATCACATAACTCTTAAGATAGGTATATCATATAAAACTTGCAGAAGATAAGATGTTTTACTCTTTGCACATCAATTGACAATGATCCTTAAGGTACGCATTACAGAATTGACTGAACAGATAGCCCCCATTCGGAAAAAAAAGATTGCAGACTAATCTCGTGAATTATCAACATGTACTGATGGACAGCCGAACGGCTTCTGCCATTATTCTCTCAATCGCTAATGGTGATAATATAAATTCTAAGAACGAGTGTCCACAATGAGATCATGATAGTAGTTTTCCGCTTGTCAAGGGGCAAGTCGACTAGATTGGATGAAATTCCGAACAAAATGCTAGCATGTCTCCCGAGACACTCGCTAAGATGTTCAACCGATGTTTAAAAGAGTCCGTTTTACCTAGTAGGTGGAATCAGGCTAGCCTACTACTTTTTTTATAAGGTACCAGACAAACCCATCAATGATCTGCTTGAGATGATTCTCCTTCTAAGCTTTAACGAGTATATCGAACTGATGGTTCGACTTACGGAGAGGTTACTCCTCCGATAACTCTATAAAAAAAATCTTAATTTGTCTAGGTGAGTCAATATTCGTAACAGCAGCATAGCAGTACTTATGTGTCCTGGTGGTACTTAACGTGAAGAATTCCTTCAAATCCACACTATAGTAGCATGCAAATGAATCTCTTTGAGGTATAGGTGTCCCGTGTTATTCTAAAGTCGTATATGAAGAGATGTAAGTTTATAAGTTTACAATAAGAACATCGTATAGGAACAGCATCGTCAAACCCAAGAAGGGCCATGCAGTGTTCGGTCGGTCCTCAGCACCACACTGTGTTTTGTTTTCTATAATGATATCCTTACGGAGAAAATACGGGAAATAGCTTAGGTAATCAGTTTCGCTGACGATATAGTTCTACTTACTGTTACACAGATATCAGATGCTAGTGTAGTATACCTATCTTTTGATGGTACACAAAAAGATCTATCAACAAATAACACTATTTTTGAATCACTTTATTTTACATAAAACAAACACACAAAAATATGGGTCTCTATGAATCACTTACAAAACATATGCGTCTCTCACTCGAAACCCATACTGCCCCTCTACTGTGGTGATTACGTCCTTAAATATTATTTTACAAGGTGCTGCCTCAGCTCATTTGCTTCCTTGGCCTAATATTACGTAATTTAAACATTTAACTAAAATAAGCAATATTTTTCACATGCACATGCCACATACTACACTAGGGTTTGAATAGTCAACTCCACGCTGGACGTCATGGATTCCTGAATAAGTGACCATAGGCTCCAGTTAATACAGCAAAAAGTGGAAGCTATTATTATGACTAAGAAGTGGGCATACCATTATCAGGTTTTTTTGTGGTGGTCAAGCTTTGTTAAGATACCTGAGATACCTGGGACTTAATCTGGACTAGCATCTCACAATCGGTCGAAATTTAAACACAGTATCAGTATAAGTTGTCTCACGTAGTGCATGCTATAGGACTGTTCACGTCTAACCTTAGAGGAGCCTCACAATTCAAAAGAACCTTGTGAATAGCAAGCTATTGTACGTTTCATTGACGTGGTCAGAAAGAGCAACCAAGTACGACTTCAGGAACTTCATGACTTGGGTGGGATTGGTGATTTCCATTGGTGGGGTTATTGCACCGTCTGCGCTGAGGAAGTCTTTTCCTCGTGTTTGTTCTTCCAGATGATCTTCTCACTTTGGGATAAAAAAGACATTTGAGCAAACATGATAACTTCTAACCTAGCGAAGAGGACGGATCAAAGGCAGAGCCCCGTAAAGTAGAACGTGACATTCTTGTCGATGCTTGTTCCAGTAGATGAACTCCCAGCAATTACGTGACCTGGACGCATAGGAACGTTTTGGACCTGAGAAGATGGGTGATAATAAGTTCTTAAGACCTCACGTTTCATATTCGGCCCAATCAATATCGTATCTCACAAGAATGAAACAACTATTGTTCAACACACCACTCAGTCCTTCTACGGCATGGTTGAGAACATATTATTACATTGCAAAAACAGGACGAGAGGATAGCTAAGGCTGAAGCAATGGGCCAATCTATGCGTAGATACTCCGACCTATGATAAGTCAGTTGATCCGATAAATAATATCCGGTGGGTGGAGATAACGATAACTGAGGATATCAGTTTTCTGGTTTTGTTGTTGTATATAATTGTTTAACACATTGGCACCTCTACATCTTTATTAACATTAAAAACATTTTATTTACTAAAATTAAATATGACACTCACATTTGTTAAGAGTCAAACAGGCAAACAACTTTCATTGTTCGATCAATATTTACATAAAACCCTTCAAAAATTAATACAACAAAAATATTGTGTGGTTATCATAATTTTGATTTTATATTTTATTTCACGTGGTTTAATATTATATTCTTTAGCTCATTGTTTATCACTTTCTATTATCATCTACTACAATATACCACAGAATATTCTGTGAATATACCTTCTACTTACTTATCTTATGTTTTACTTTAAAATTATTATCTATATATATAAAAATGGAGACAAAAATTCGAAATTGCATCAGTTGAGAACGGCTGGGCCGATTTGGCTCAAATTTTTTTTAAATGATAGAGAATGTCGGGGAGCGGGTTTATAGCATAAATTATGGACCTAACTCCTTTGAGTTAGAGATTTAGAGACAAAAACTGAGTTACACCGGTGGCGCCCTCTAGCAGATATAAAAAAAAGCGGGCAAAGTGGGTACCGCTCTGGTGTACATTAGGTGCCGTGTGGATCACTATTATGTATTATAGGAGGGTTAAATTTGAATCCAATGATAATTATCATTGCATACGAAAAACGATTCTGAACGAAGATGATTTGTCAGCTTAGGATATAATTTTCAGTGTTTATTGAAAAAGGTGGTTTATGTTTTAATGACCTGAATACATCAAAATTTAAGTTTTTTATAATAATTATTAGCTAAACTTATGGAA